>JAZGTJ010008071.1:0-21653 GCA_036877575.1 Botia almorhae | reverse complement strand
CTTCGCATGGATATGTCACATCCGTAAACATAAAGATGAAGACTGTGTGTGTTCTGAGGATTCTTGTTCTGACAATTTAAACGTGTCGTCTAGACGGACAGTTCTAACCTTCAGTCTTCGCTCACATCTGGGGATTGTCTTATTGCCAAAAATCAAGCCTCAAACTGCAGCAGTCACACAGGGAGAGAGTCAGATACTGTGTGCTGAAAGCAGTAAATATCAGCAGGGCTTTTGAGAGGTGGGGACTTCTCTGCGATCCGAAAGGTTGAAAACCGACGCAGAGCGTTTTCCGCTGAACAGGTAAACATTTCAGTCACTCAATAGGGAGTAAACCATCAGATTCATCCTCGGAGAACAGCCGGGACACACATAAAACGCGTGAAGAAATAACTCCACATGTAACTTCTCAAACTGTGAGGTGATAGAGAGGTTAAAGTTATAGACTGATTATAGATAATCATCTTCGGCTATGATGCCTGTATCATTCGTTGGTAAGGCAATGGCTTGTCTGGAATTGTATAGCCTACATACACATTTTCTATTTTTTTAATAAAACTGAATTTTCTTTTAATGGAAAATATAAAAATGGAACGGCCAAAATTAATACTTACTGTTATTACTTCCAGTTAATTTATTGAGCTTATTAAGAAAGGTCAAGTTTAGCCCATTGAATTGTGGGATGGAGACTGTCACACAGTGTAATCTTTTTATTATGTACATTGTATACATATTACTGCAGTAAATTAAGATGAATATGCTATTCTGCTTTCCTGTAGCTCAGTGGTTAGAGTATAGTGTTAACAATGCCAAGGTCATGGGTTCGATTACAGGGATTGCAAATACTCAGAAACAATGTATAGCGTAATGCAATGTAAGTCACTTTAGATAAAAGTGTCTGCCAAATACATCAAAAATGTAAAATATTTTGGAAATAGCTTTTCGGACAACATCATGACTTGAGACAAACTTCCTTGAACTCTTCCTTTTAAGATGTACTGTTTATGCTGACAGCTGCCCATATAGGCATTAAGCAACCGCTCTCACACTCCATGTATTTTGAAGGGTTTATTGCATGATTTATTGCAATTTAACTAAACACTTTTTAAATTTGATTACAGTTTATAGGCAAACACTTACTACTCCATAGCCAAAAATTACACACCTAACAGTAGTTGCTTTTGCTCCTGTATTCTTAGTTAATGCATGAATCCATATACTGTAGGAGGCACCTGATGTGACCTCAGTATGGCAGGGCTGACACTCAAAGGTCAAGGGTCAGCTTTGGGCTTAGCAGAGGGCACTGTGGAATATGAGAGAATATTAAGTACATGGATTGCATTCTCCTCAGAGAAGGTCATAGTCAATAAAATGTTCTTTCTTTACATATTTGGTGAAAGAGAATTCCTTAGAAAATCTCTTCATTTAGTAGACCTCACTTAAAGGGGAAGTGTGGGACCTTTTCTCCTATCCCTGTATACTGTACAGTGACAACTGTAAGTAAGCTACTCCGGTAAGGCTGGTTTCATTTCACTTACTCGACGTTGTGTCAATGACATGACATTAGTAATCTGTCCCTGACAGCCTATCACCTCTAACCTGAATATTAAAAGGGCCAATCAAATATTGGCGAATGTTATTTGCGTGGTACAGTGACTCAGTGGGTAGCACTCTTGCCTCACAACAAAAAGGTTTCTTTTTTGAGGCCAGGCTAAGCTAGGAGGCCTTTCTGTGCCTCCCAAACAGTCCGAAAACATGCAGGTTAGGTACACTGGATATAAAACAGACTGACCACCTTTCCATCTCAGCATTTGGCTTGTTACGGGGCCTGGCACCTGTGTGCATGACCTCGGCTAGGTAAGCACCTGAACTCAGTGTTCCACACGCGGCGATTCCCTATTTGGAAGCTACCATTCTACCTTTACCACAGCCCTCAGCGGTAGGGTTTTTATGAGTACTTCCTGTAACTGAGTCCACAAGAGATATCTACATGTCACCTCTCAGTAGGGTGTGTACTTTTAAGTGTTCTCCCCGCAGGAGGGAGTTATACACTTCCCAATGTTTGATAACAGGGCTCTGATGGGAATCACATTTAGAAGGAAAGTTACTTTGCGTAAGGGAGCGCTCTACCCCCTCAGAGGACTTGGAGGCGTCTCTGGGCAGCTCTATTTAAATGAGGCATAAGAGTACAGAGTAAAGTGTAAGCAAGTCAGCCCTGGGCCCATATGCAAAACACTTTTAACGGGAACCACAAAATGAAACATTTGACATTTAAAGATGTTCACTGTTGGGTCTTAGGAAAATACCATACCAAACATTTTACTTTGAAATAGACACATCTCATTTTTCATCCAGCTAACCTATAGATAAATAAATAATATTTGTAAAGTAACAGACCATGCAGATCGACCAAAATGTAACCTAATCAATTTGTTAAAGCAATGAGCGCTACATAAAACACAACATTGAACGGCACAGCCATTGTTTAACTCAACAAACAACAAACAAATAGAGGTAATGTCTAAAATAACCAACTGCACCTCGCTCAGCCACACTGTCACTAAACTAAACAATCTTGGTCAAACAGCGGTCGAAGTAAATATTTACTTAGTAGACATAAAAACATCAAATGAATACAGTCACTCAGTTGCACTCTGCCGACCTTCCTTTTAGCAAATTCATTCAGTGTCCTTGATAATTAATTTATGACTTTGTATATTAATGGAAAGAATAGCTAGCAAATATTTGTATTAGCTTCGGTTTTTAAAATGAGCACTCATGAAGCCGCAGTGACAAAGATAATAAATAAATAACAAATAAGATAGATAAATAAATCTATGCAGATTTCACTGAACCTAGATGTTATACAGTTGATCTCTACAATTAAAAAGATGTATCTTTTAAAGGGTGTGTGAAATGAGCTCAATTAATGTAGTTTAAAAACCTACGCTGAAAATGACCTCATAACTATAGCAGGGGGTGCAAAACTAATACACGTTCAAAAGAAATAATCCTCTATTTTCAATCAATGAATTTTCTTCGTATGCTAATACTCACACAATGCTTTGTTTATAATGTACAACGACAAAAGGCAGTTTAGTTTTCTAAAACAATATGTTTGGATGGTCAGTGCCATGGTCAGCTATATAATATAGAAATGTGTATTACACAGTTAAATGGTGGTAAAAGACAGAAATTGTTCTCGGAACATTGTTTGTACGCTGCAGTAACGTCTTGTCCCTGATTCATTTCTCAGACGTGACCACATGACCATTCCCACACACGAACATGTTGCACTGGCATAAATCCATTTCATTTCTGCCTCTGTTCACGAACACAGCTGGACTCTGTAGAGATGTTGCGATGCTTACACACAGACAAAGCCAAGCCAAAAGACACCTTTTTAATCTGCTCCCTTGTTTTCTTCTTCGCTGTGTTTTGTGGCTGTTATGTTTATAATCCCCTTCATGGAACCGTTGCCACGGAGCGCTAGCAACGCTGATTACTGTGGGAGTGAATGGCCATTGGAAGAGTGAGCCCTTCATGCTAATAATGAAGTTGAGATGAAACATCCTGCCTCTCTATGGGAGAACATGGCATCTACCCCACGAGCTCCTCTAGTTGGCGTGGGTAGTAGAAGAGCAGGCGGCAACACCTGTAAATCCAAATCAAAGCCGCACGTGGTAAGATGATGAGTTTCACCACACAAAGGCCCAGATTATCTGTCTAAAACAGGCCGAGACAGCTGTGAGGAGCTGCATTGTGGACCGGAAGATCACAAAGCTTTGAATTTAATGAGTTAGTTGGCCCTTAACCTTCATGTCGATATAGGAGTCTAATTAAGGCTATTAATTACATTGGCAGCACGGTGGGGCCACAAAAGAAGGTTCAAAATTTCCCCCTCTTTGTGTTTCCCTTTGTCGTCAATGTGTTCGTCGTTTTTTGGTCTGTGTAGCGCGATTGTGAAGAAAATGATGAAGACTTTAATACAGAACTTGAAAGATACGCTTCACAAACCTGAAACCGCTCTGCTTTGACCGAGCTGCGCAGTCTTTCATGAAAATGATCGCACTGTATTCTACAGTACAAAACAGAAAACAGGACATCAGTCCTGTCATGCAGCACGGCAAGAAACTGTAAAAATATAGATGGGATAATCGCTTAATATTCTATACAACATACTAACCTGACTGTCTATTTCTTATACTGTATACGTGTGTAAGTGGTGTGCTTCAGAGATATTTCTTCACTGGTCTCACTGGTTTAACTGGTCTCAATGCTCTCATGAAATGAACCCTAAAATAGTGGGGCTCATCGTTAACTGAATTCTTAAACACTGTCCACAGTGAAGGGAAATACATACAGGGAAACGGGTAAACAATTTTGGGGGCGCAAGATTTGATGTAAATGTCTCTATAGCATACTAAATAAAATATACCCTCATGCTGTGCGCTTGTGTTCTTATATTGTGTGGCCACAGACATTCCCAGAATGCAACTCCAGGAATTGTAAACCGTGTGCGGTCTTCCTTCTTGCTATGTCTATTTGCTGCGGCAGATACGTGCCCTGGCTTTTTGTGGAAGCCACATTAGTGCCGACAGAGAACAGTAGGGCAGCCCGGACACTCCGATAAGAGCACAGAGGTCAAGCAGTGACAAATAAACAAGCTCAACACAGAGATAGCGCTCTTCTCCCATAACCAAACTGCCAGTCTTCACTTCAGAGGGATGTTTGCATACACACTCTTGAGATATTTATATTGTCTGTGCTTGTGGCCAGTTTTTGGGCTTGGTTCAAGCAGCTTAGACACAAATACACATGTGAGAGGATTTCTCATGGGATGAGATCCTATCTCATTAGAGCTTGATGCAGAGGGCGTATACTTCATTTATTTTTGCTCGAATGCGTATATTTGCTCCCGTCATGCCTAGCTGTCTTAGTTAACACCTCCATACAACATTAATGAGTCTTGCGGCGTTTTAAACCAGACCGAGCTGGTTACTTCTGCATGATGCGTGCCAGACGCAGAGTCAGTTCCTGCTTCTCATCGTATGCGCAGCTACTGCAACTCTAAAGTCTGACTTGACTGAAACAAAACCTTTTTAAATGAAGTCAGGAAATGACCACTGCTAATTCTTGATGTTAATGTATGGTAATGAATGTACTGTTCAGCTGTTGCGTAAGGGGTTTACAGCCGAGCAGTCATTCTGAGGCGACGTGCAGCTGTGACGCTTCAGGTCTAGATAGCCTCGAGCTTTTCCAGTGCAGACTCTGTGTCAGATGCTTAGACACTCGATGGGAAGTTATAGACCTGGTTCTCACCAGACACAGACTCACAGTGCTGTAAGTCTTTCCTTTGAGGAAATGGTCTGCAAATGGTCTGAAGGTCTAAGGCAGTAAAAACACTCTCTGGTTTCCGGGGCTTCTGGGGAGCTGCTTCACATGTGCGAAACAACCTGTTCAAATACATATTCATGTGTTCAGATCTCCTCTAAGGCACTGAGCACAAGTCAATTTGAATTTGATGTCTTTGGGAAATAAATTAAATCAAGCCAGTCCCAATAGCTTTTTTTTTAAGTTGCTTTTTTAATGAATACGTTGGTAATGGGTAGGTAGGAAGGAAGGGTAATGTGAAGCGAGTGTTGTGAAATTTGTACCGAAATTTTAATAATAATTGTTCAGGAATCAGTGCCCTCAAAACACTTAAGCAGAGGGGTAATAGTAATTTTGTTTTACAAACCAAACTAGACATAAAGGATTATTCTGTGATTCCAACCCAACACTTTTAAAACATACAGTGCTGTGGGTGCTTTTAAACTCCACTAGAAAGCTTTAAAAGTTAATCTGGGTTAAAAAGTTGTGGAACACCAACTGTCTTAAACAAATAAGTTATTTAATGTATAACACAAGTCCGTACATTGGGCGTACTGTATCTCCTTACGGCTCCTGATCTTCCACAGTGAACATTCCCTGCTGATCTGACAACAGATTTGAACTTTTCCACCATATTTCAAATCTTGAGACCAAAATTACGTTGTTATTTTTTTGAAAATGTCCTACACAGCCCTGCATTCTTCTTCTTCTTCAGAAAGATGAACGCCGAATGATGTCACAGATGCCATATTTGCATCTCCTAAAATAACAGCACACAAGTTTGGGACAACATGAGGTAAAGTAAGATTCTGGTAAAGTTGTTCTGTTTTAACCAAATTCAATGTGTGAATTAAATCCACAGGGTCTATCGGACACAAGTCAGTCGGTGTTGGTGCGGAGCTGAAACGGAGGTCATGTGATGCAGTTGATCCCAGTGGCCACATCTCTCTAATGATTGGGTGTGTTGAAACTATGAAAACATGTCCTGGCTTTTTCCATCCTGCTGTCTATCGTCTCAGACGAGAGTGATTACACCTAGAGTCAATGTGCCCATTTGCTTGGGTAAACAACGCTGTCACCATTGCTACATCAAACCCACGGAAGCCATCAGACCGGAGTAATAGGGTCATTAGCTGTGGCCCAGATATTGGGTCTGGTGGTGGCCAGTTAAAACAGCAGGCGGCTCATCTTAAAGATCAGCACAGTAAAATCGCCCGCGTTCGGTATTAATAACAATGAGGCAGCAAAATGTCACCTTGTCTATTATGATAAAACTGGCTTCTGTCATAACAAGCATTTGATTGATGTTTCTGCTCTGGTCTGGAAAGGTGGTCAGTGCGAGCACATGGATGGACCATTGTGTGCACTGTCCAAAATACATTGAGGGCCAATTAGCTGCATTTGGACCACTGTGATGCGTTTTATCATCAATGCAGAAAGTTTAAAATGAAGCCACTTGAAAGTACAGAGAAGCCATCAAAACTGCCAAAGTCTCTGCAGTTTTCTAAGGGTACAGCATAAAGATATATCCCAGCGAGACTTATTATTAAAAGCTCTTGGCTCTCAATTACTAACAGAACACCTGCTTGTACTCTTTAAAATATCTCAGTCATAATCAAGTCTTGTGGGCCCATGTATCTCAGGAACACATCCTTAAGAGCTAGCATATGCATTTTTTTAAATACACAGTTTTGGTCGAACGGTCCGCTGTGCAGTATGTTTATTTGGCAGTATACAGAGATATAAAGTGTGTACAGTGGAAATATATTCGTGATAGCGTCATTAATAAAGTGAAATCACTATGCAAGAGAAAATCAAATCACAGTACACAGCAGTGTCAAGGTGAGAAATGTGGGAGGATTCAGCGTCAAGGAAATCTTCGGTCGTTTGGCTCATCAGCATTAGTTATAATTAGTATCTGGACTGCAGTGGTTGTGTCAGTGTGAGTGATGCCTGCTCTGATCTTTTACTGCTTACACCATGTTTACATCATCATGTCAAACAGGCAGCCATAGCTTGAACGTAGTATCACACACTTTTATAATAAACATACAAATGGTGAATTCTTAATGTGGTTTCAAGGCCTCCTACTGAATGAGCTCACTGTGCAGATGGCCTACTTTACTGTACATGTACATCAGCCTCGTCCCTTAAACATTACAGTAGGACTCTTTATTTTCTAAATATCTTGCAGTGTTGTATTTAATGGTGTCTTACAGGATAGCTGGTCTGTATGAAATGGAGACTGGATCTATATGCAGATTTTACAGCTATTGGAATAAAACCATGAACCATAAACCAACATGTCAAACACATTTACTACAGTCAAACAGACTAATCAAGGAAAACAAGAAACACCTGGACACAATGAAGGCGGGGTAACATTAAAGACTACAAAAGGCAGGGACATGGACTACAAAACAGGATTTCAAAATAAAAGACATGGCAATATAACAAAACCAAACAGACATGTAACAGTCGGTCCCTTTTCTGAGCACCTCTGTGTTTTATACAACTTCCTCACATTTTAAACTGTATGAACACAAAAAGTGTTAAATAAATATAGTTATAATTAACAAGACCCTGCTTTCATAGAGCTTTCATTGAACCATGGACAGCAGCAGTAAATGTGTTTTTGTCCAGGCAAGAAGACACATCACATGAAAATGTTTGATGGTTTGGCAATACAGCCGATGTGCAAATCAAAATCTTTCATCAATACTGGAGATGATACTGAAGCACATTGAGGATGGTTACAGTCAGTTTGCCTAACTTGGACACAATTTGCCTTTTTTGGTGATACGTTTTGACACACTTTGGAAAACTGAGAGCAACTTGGGTGACCCGGGATGTTTAAAATATGTAAATGAGCCTCGGTCCACCTGTTCATTACGTTAGAAACTCTTTGCAGGGTAAGATTTCAGACGCTCTGCTCAATAACACAGTCTTTACTTTTTAAACATGCAACTCTTTGTACTTTTAAGACATTTAAATTGGTATTCACCTCGATATTGTCTTCCATCGTGTTTAATGCGACAATATCTGTTAATGTCTTGAAAAATGTTTTAGTGTTTCACTGTTTTAAGTCAGACATGCTGTTAGTTGCCCTCCATGTTTTTATACTCTGACCTGTATGCTAATGCACAGCAGGATTGTTCCGGTAATGAACCATCAGAATGAATTGGTATAAACAGTCATTTCCGTTGTGTGGTGCTGTGATATTGATTAGAGGTTGTACACGCACAGGCATTTAAAAGCAGACACATTTCATCTGCCTCTGCTGCTCAGAGTCATTCAGAACAAGCGATTGTGCCGGCGGCTTGTGGCGTTTGTTAAGTAAACATCTTCAGTGCTACCGTGAATGTTAAGCATTCCTTTGTTTGTCATCTGTCTTTAAAATGAAGTGCAGAGATGGAGGGATGAAGGGATCCGCTGATGATCAAAATGATAAACGGTGTGACTCATTATTTAAGATCATTTTCTCTATCAATACACCTTCTTGATTTTTAGTTTTCAAATCAAATGAGTTTGCCTGGGACCCATTTTGAAAAAAGTGCCAATGATTTGTTTTGTAAGGTCCAGATTTAGTGTTATTAGTGTGATTTAAGGAACGCATTGTCATTATTGTTGCTCAAACTTGAAGAGAATATTACGAATGGAGAATCTTATAACACAAGAATGGTAGGGCTGAGTTTTCTCACAGCACTTCTGTTTCTTGAAAAACAAAATGTGTAAAAATAATGTTTATTCAAATACGATGTTTTTTTACATCTTATGCTGTATCTATGAATTTCATATAGCATCATATCAGCCCCTTAAGGCCAGTTCACACTTCCTCTAAAAATGCCGGCCAACGTTTGTTATATTTTGTCAGTTTTTTGGTGGTAACACTGTAGGTGTTTGATGCCATTTGTTTGCACTTGTTCTTACTGGCTGAACATGTTCAATCGCTGTTTGTCAGGTTGTAAAATCTTTGATCTGTCTGCCGTGATTTTCCAACAATCATATGAGGACATTCATAAGTTAGTGTTGAGTTTAATAATGTATGGATGACCCTCATGTAGAGGCTGACTTATAATAGAGTTTTAAGCAACTGCAACATAAACTAACAATAAACAATATTTAAAGACTTTATGTAATGTGTTCGTGTTACAATGTAATTATACGTTTAAGTACTGAGTAATATTAATGATAAACAGGTACTTAATACAGGGTCGGAGTTTTGACAAGAAAGTGCATGAATAGAACTATTTAAAGCAAGTCCATTTTTCTCCTAGTCTCTAAAAAAATAAAAATCAACCTGCAGATGATAAGAGAGGCATTCTCATTCATTTCAGCATTAAAGATCTGACACATATGAACGCCAGCTTTGTCCGTCCTCATGTTTAAATGTTGTTTGCTTTTGAAGAGAAAGGAAAACAGGCCCTTGATGCTGAAGTATTTACTGCTGCTCTCTGTGGAGAGTTAACCCGCATGTTAACTAGTTTGGGTCTCACTGGTGCTGTCTCTCTGGTGGAGCAGAGCACTGGGGTCTGAATGAGGTCTTGAGACGTGTCGTTGCATCTGAATTGAATACAGAGAGGTAAACCTGAGCCCATGTTTCTATTGGCAGGGGGTCTGTAAGAGCAGGCAGCATGCCTTTCATCCGTTATTATTGTGTCCTTGGTGTGAATGCAATCTCCATTTTCTGTCTTTCATTATCAATCCAGTGATCCGCCAAAGGTCTGATGTTTGCTGAATGCTGATGACACACTGGGTGGAAATGGGGGAACCAATGCACTGCCTATAATCACCAGCAGACAGAGATGCACGGTTCTGTCTCTGCGCTGCGACCTGTTGTAATCATGATCAAAACTGTCGCCGTTTCGTCAAAAAACAAACAAAACAACGATCAAATGAATCTACCTATTAGATAATTAAATGAATCAAAACCTTTTCGGTTTGACAGCGCAGCAAATCCAGCAAAAAAATAAATAATTCAATGAATAATACTTTAAAAATCATGTTGATGATTTTACATGATCATTTAGAGTTATGTTACTGCTACTTACTGGATACTGATAATATTATTAGACCAACAAAAGTTTTGCTACTTCGCAGTAAATGCGAAGTAAATATTAGTAAATGCTACTTCGTCTTTATCTTGGTTATTGCACACTTGTTCTCACCCAATTTTATTTTGGCTAACTCCAGATTGTCTCATTCTGTTTTGGTTTTAGTTTGTATTCCCTGTTCATTGATTCATTTGTTGCCACGGTTACGGTTATATTCATCTGTTTACTAATCATGTATACATAGCCCTCTGTTTCCTGTGTTGAATGTTCAGTCTTGTGTTCATTTCATCTGGTTACTTGTACTTTGTGCTCCTGACTGTAGCATCTTTATTAAGATTAAAATACCATTGAAGTTAACCCTGCCTCCTTTATCTCCTTTGCTTACAATTAACCAAACTGAACAACTAAACTAACTAAATGTAACATTGCTACATCAGCACTGCTAGGTCCTCAGAGAGTATGACAAAAGAGAACAATGTTTTTTTAATAATAATATATTTTAATATATTTAATGGAACACATTAAATGCTTTAAATCTGTCTATGTAGTTTGTGTCAGTTTGTGACGGGTTGAGAGGCTGATATTGCCGCGTAACACTTTCTGTGCTTCCTGCAATTAGTGGTCCAGCTAAAAAAGATTACAGATAACCAAGCATTAGAAAATCAACAAGAGGCTCATTTCGGCAGTTAGTTAAATAATTTAATTATTAATAAGGTAAGTTAAGATCTAATAGGCTGCCTGTTTGTAAAGGGAAATGTCCAAGACTACTGTTTTAAATTCAATTAATTTAAGTTTGTGAAATGAAAGTTTGTTTTAGTTAATTTGTGTTAGGAATGCATGTGTTAGAACTCATTTTCGTTGACAATGCCAATGTATGCAGATGTACAGCAATTTAATATTTACTCAATTAAATTTGGTTATTAATAAACTTTAAAAATAAAGAATAATGAAATTGTAGGAATGCATTAAAAATGTGTTATATAATGACTGTTCCTGTAGCTCAGTTAGTGGAGCATTGTGTTAGCGGAGCAAAAGGTCGTGGATTTGATTCCCAGGGAACGCGTAATTTTACACATGTACAATGTGTAATTTGAATGTTCTGTAAGTTGCAGGTAAATATAATAATACATAGAGCTTTCTAGCTTAAGTCCTTCTCATTTTTATTCCGTCTTGCAGGAATCACGAAACAGCTTTGAACAAGAAGACTATAGAATATATGAAGTCGAATAGGCTTAATTTAATTGGGGATTTTTTCTTCGTTTAATTGGGTCTGTTTTTCTTACTGTCCTAATACATATCTCTCTTAAATCTTCATTTTACGAAAGGTTGTGGAAACTTCATAGTGTATTTCTTAATAGAAAGAATTGTGTTTCTCAGACGTTGCTCTTTTAAAGCTCATGAGATTCGATGGAGATCTGATGGAGATTAGAAAGAGACAATTGTGAAGATACATTCAAGAGTACGGAGCTGTAAAATTCAACAATGTTCAAACAATGTTAAAATTCATATTAAAATCTTTAATAATTTTGACTTTTGATTGCAGACTTCGCAAGTCTGACCTCAGTTTGTGACTCAGGACAAAACACGGGAGACTTTTCATTTGCTCTGAGAAATCTAGGAGAAAAATTAAAATTTTTCTAAATGTAAATCTAAATCTAAATGTGTTCTCTCTGGTTAGACACACTCACATTTCACACTAACAACTACTATACCTAATATTGTTAATATAGACTAACAATATAGAATAATCACAGACGCTACAGTAACAGTGCAGTCAGAACTGTTTCATCAGAACTGTTTAAAACCGTTAGATGAGGCAAGATGTAGAAACAGTGACGTTTAATGAGGCTATATAACACAACACAACAGAAATAGCAACGAATCTAATTAACAAAACATCTTGTCATGTATTTCAGCTGGTTAAGACGCAGACCCTTCTTGACTTTAAGCACTTAAAGCTTTGTTTGTTGGTCTGGTTAAGGTGCTGGACCTTGGGTTAGGATTAGGGCTTGAATAGGGCCAATCATTCACCTCTGACTTTAGGGTGGTGGGGTGTTAAAACCCAGTGAAATGCATATGATCTGTTAGATACAGTGATATATAGATAGATATAGATAATTAAGCAACATAAATAGTATTTTGGATGTATCATTTTAAGATGATGACTTCTACTTGAGTAATTATTTCTATAGTCACTTCTACCTAAGTAACATTTTCAGCTAGTCTGCCGACCTCTGGAGTAATGCTGGGGTTATGAAAAAAGCTATTGGTTTTTAGAATGGAATATTGGTCCAGAACCAATAAAGGCTGTTTATACAGGAGTGAGGTGCTGAAGCTAAAAATGACATATGCAAATACATTTCTAGACCATCTTTTTCCTCCAGCAGTCAACAAACACGGTGAATCGTGAGCACAGAGTTAAGCTCTCTCAAATAAATACTTGAATCTATTTGGTCATTCACCTCAGAACATCAGAAGCTTGGATATGGCCAACAGAGATGCTAAGCTAATTTGATCAGAATGTTCTTCCAGCAGCACAGAATGGCCCGTGTCACTTTAATTCATTTCATGTGTCCATGGCAATTTGAGTAGGAGGGCAGAGTGCTCGCCAGACTGCCGTGCCACTGAGAACACGCAATCCACAGCTACATCCAAAACATACAACCACTCACAAAGTGTCCGTAAGAGTGTAACAGTGTACTCAGAGATCACAGACGACTGGAACCTGAGCTGTGGAACTCTCTTTAGTATGTACTTCAACACAACAATCACCAAGACACTTGAACCTGTAGCAGGTTATTGGCGGTAAACTCCAGATACACCAAATGATCCACTTCAAGTTAACTACAGTTCTAGCAGCTTTCTCAGGAATAAAACCTTATCTTTTAACTTTATAAATATGCATACAGTACACCAAGTCCACACACTTCATTCTATCTCCCTCAAAATAGCCTTGCACGGAAAACTCTTTTGCATATAATTCCTGTAGTAATGAATGCAGATTGTCAACTAAGCATATATACAGATACTACCATGTATGTACAGTACAATAAACAAAACCTTCACATTTATATGACAACAAATATTACACAAATATTTTCCACGATGTTACGAGTGCCATGACTGTAGTTATTGTCGTCATCAGGGTTGTGATTGGATAGGCAAATGACTTTATGTGCATTGACGCGCAGTACTGCATATGCCACTACAATACAGCACCACTTTGTGAGGCCCTAGAGTGTTGTGTATCTGCTCAGAGATGTTCAGACAGCGGACCGTCGACCTTCAGACAGCTCAACGGTTTAATTATATATATATACCGTGCCATGTAATTTAGAAGGCAATTTTAAAGAGCATCAAAATGATCACGAGTCAGGATCATCTGCTGCATGATTCCTTCATAGAATGTCTGAACATTTGAATGCTTAACGCTGTTTAGTTCATTACTGGCCACTGCAGTTGACAAATCACCCTGAAAGACAGTGTACACATGGTAAAGAGTTCGCACAGCGTGCACATCTTTCCTTCCTAAACGCTTTATCGATACCCAATAAGTGTGTTTAAAGTGTTCCATCTCCACAGTTTTGGTTATTTGAACAGCTGGAGAAAACTGCCGTGTTTTTGAGCAGCCATCTACAACCTGCGTTTCCTAAAAGCCAACAAACACCCAAGAACATTATTATTGACCACCCAACAATACAGCAAAATGGCAGATGATGACGGTTTGTTTTGGAAAGTGAGGAAAATCATGCGAAACGTGTTGCAGTTCATTGTTATTCGACCAGTTGGAGAAAAGCGTTTATTCGTGAGCCAGTGTGTGTAAAAGGTTGTTTTTTTAATATGTGAAAAAGCAAAGGAGCGTGACAGCACAAAATCAGAGGTAAAAATCTGCATTTGAGCTTGTCTTTGAGTCTCTGGGGCGCATGAAATATCAGACTCATCTGCGGACTGGAATATTGAGATGGTTTATTGGTGTGTCGTTCAGTGCTGCTGAAATTATGTGTTGTAAAGCACCACTACAGCCTTTTGTTCCAACACACTTACATCCTGCAGAGAACTGACAACATATCCCAACAGAAAAATATATATAAACCCCGACCGGTAGCAGGGAATCCACTGACTGCTAAAAGTGTGCGTGGGACAAAAACTCCTTTTGGCTGTGCGTCGTCTCAAAAAGTGCCGTTTGACAAAAGTGTTGATACAAACTCCCACAGTAATTGCATTTTATGTTATTACATTCTAGGAGGCTATAGAGCTGAAGAAAAACACGCAAAGAAAATAAAAGAGATGAAGAAATAATTCATTTGTGATGAGTAAACACGGCCAGAGATGCAGTTTTAATCTTGTACCTGTTTTCACAAAGAGTGAGAAAATCCAGTTTAACTGATGTTTAAACTGGAACCCCACTGGAGTGAATCTATATTTGTGTCCAGTTTTTTATTCATGCGGCAAGTAGCATCGCTTGGCGTCTGGGCCTGACAACCGGTGTAAGGTAAGAAGACAGTTTTGAATGCTGATCTGATTCCATTAAGTGGAATGGGATCCAAATCATAATTATAATGTTTTGTACAATTCTCATCTGTAATAATCAGTGGGGCTGCAGCACAAAGCCAGACACGGACTGAGCCATCAGCCATGAGCATCATATTCATGCTCAACGCACTTAACCTCTGTTAACGCCGGAGGGGCTCAACCTGTAATCAGTCAACTTTAAGACGTTTCTTGATAAAAGCGCCTGTGAAATCGCTGCTTACTGTTATTAGTGTAATAGGTACTAAAAGTGAAATCCCATCAATATATGTCCTGAGCAGAATTAAATGTGAACTGAATTTAATAACAGCCATTAAAAAAGCTCTAAACTTACTGTCCTAATGCTTATTACGGTACATGTGTTAAAACGACATTAATGGGTCACTTTCAATATTGCTGGTCCGTTCCTGGCGTGGTTATCGATGGAATGCTTTGAAAACAGAGTGGATTTGAAAGGGAAGTCGGCCGTGCCTCATGAAACTGATGCATTAGATGTTCTCAGAGCTTTATAAAGCTTGTGAGGACATCTCTCACTGCTGAAGGTTTTTGACCATCAGCAGTAGATTAGACTGGTTTTATGACAGGGCTTCTTCTCATTACATTAGGCTAATGGTGTTGAAGATTTCTGGACCATCACTACTAATATAATTCCATAAATTAATTCGTTATAAGTAATATAATGTATTCAACGGCATTACATAAAACATACTGTTTTGACAGTTCAAGAAATTCAAACGAATGTGTTTTAGCAGCCAGAGGCAATTTTGGCTTAAAGATTATTGGCAAGTTTGAATCAAATCGTCATTGCCGACCATACACTGTCTCAGTCAGGGCGTTTAAAAGTGATTTCTGTGAGAAGGCACTGATTGTTGTCAGTGGAGAATATATATGACATTAGCAACAAGCTGTTGTTGTTTCTTACAATAGATGAGCATGTTTGAGCCGTGTCTTATGGAACATAAATAAAAAGGCCATATTTATACATTAAAACCTGCATAGGAAAAGTGTCGAAACACACATAAAATACTATAAACAAAATATGTCAGTTTTAATTTGATTGCTATTATTTAACAACATACAAAATGCACACACACAATAAACATTCACGCAATTCACATGCACCCAATGCATAAAATGTCGACTTTACGTCTTGGGTCCCTGTGTCTGATGTCATTCTGACCATTGCTTGGTAATACTGCACTGAGTTGTGTTTAATTGTACTCTATATATTCATACATCTGGTTTACAAATCTTGTTCTAGTGTACAAGATTACGCAGTCTGGAAATACAATGACGTAGAAAGATTAAAGAACAATACGCAGGATTTTCGCTAGAACCCGGGTCAATGCCCTATGAACATGTAAAGCCTATTATCATCCACACCGCCCCAGTCTTTCTCTTCGCTGGTTCCCTCATTCCCTCAGACGACTGTTGAGGTGGCCAGCACCACAACATCATCTAATTAGCTACTGTTTGAGCGCTGACATTTTCCACCGCTGCTGGGATGAAGTGAATGAGTCAGATATCTGTGCGGCTTGAGGTCATGCAGAGAGAGACAGGAGCTGAAGTTTACCTAACAGGACGACTTTAGAAGGAACCATTTTAATATCAGCAGTTGGGCTGTCCTGTGCTTTAGGGGGTGTAATATTTACACCTGTGCGGGTGGGTGGACTACATTAGCACTTCGGTACCTGACTGGAAGGGAATGTTGAAACAGTAATTCCGAAGAGGATAAAGCACAGTTAATCATTTTAATTAGATCACCAGGCTGTGTAAAATGATTACATTAATGTGCGGTTTATCTCAATAGACTTTTGTTTGGGTCTGTCTAATACACATGCATGAATAGTCTTCAGAACGGCACGTGCATGATCAGGATTAACAGTTTTAACATTCTGTTATGATTTGTATATTATTATTAGGCAAGTATTACGGTTATTTTTATTTACACAAACGTATATCTTTAAAGGTGCATTATGCAGGTTTTCAGTTACTGTTTTCAGAAGTGCCTCTTGCCCCTCACTTGTGCATTGATATTGGATAAACGCACTGGCCAAAGGTTGACTCCCAGGATAGTTCTGAGCATCCCAAAACAAATATAATAAACAATAAGAAAACGCAGGTAGAGAACAGTGCTTATGAAGCCACAAACAGCTTCACATACGTCTACATTCTACAGCAATTCTACAGCAATTCTACAGCAGTTTTACAGCAATGCCCAGTACACTGGCTCAGTTGTGCATTATACTGCACTATTTATGTATTTTCCAGGAAATATAACATAATAATACAGTGTTGTCCTGGCAATGACATTGACGTATAGTATTTCAATACTGTATGTGACTTTGTGGCATAATTATATTCACTATATCACATATAGTGAGATGAATGAGAGAGCCACACACAGAGATGAATGAGGACATTGTCAGCTTTTGCTAAATTAATTGCTCCTAATGTGAATCATCAGGTTGCATTTTTAACCCAATTAATACAAATAGGAATCCACACGCACAGAACATCACAACTCTCTGTTTTCTGAATATTCGACTGAAATAAGTCAATCAACAGACAGATGGCTTCCACTGAGAGCGTTTGTATATAATCCATACAACAACTCTGATACTCACACAGGCAAAACAAATGGCACCTTTCTGCCAAGCTCTGCCAGCTTTGAATTAGCCCATTATGTGCTTAATATTTGTTAACTACCTCGTCATATTAGCATCGACATACACTTGCAGTCCAGGGCGCTAATGAGTTTGAGAACAACACCCTTGGATGTCCTTGTGTATTGCACCCGTAAACCTCGCGGCTCATGATAGCAGGTAGTCCAAAACATTATTCAGAAAGAGAGGATGGGTTACGGGCCTAAACAAGACTAAGTGAATGTGACAGTCTCGCTGCTAATATCATGATTGTGATTATAGGAGCTCAGCTGTGGATCTGGGAGGTGGGTGCGATGCGGCCAGCAGAAATGTCAACATTAGGGGGACACAGTGTGTACAGGCTGAAAGGTATTCACACAGAACACAGCGGCTGGTGCACACTTTGGGGCTTGCATTTGCATTCACTGGATGATCTGCATTAGCAAGTCTGCTGTTGGCGGTTTAGTGAAACAACGCAGCTGCAGTACATTGAGTGTGTGTGGGGCTCTGGTTACTACTACATAGTTTGATGCAAAACAGTTGAATGATTGGTTAGAAAACAACACACTTTCTTACATCAAGGCAGGTGATTTGAGGTTTTAATAATATCTATAGTAAAGTACAGTAATGACAACCCGAAGTTACGATACTGTAGTTACAATGTACGCAGGATAAGCGAGTTACAAACGGTGTACGATGTCACTGTTTTATATGCTAGAGTGACTTAAAATGATGCATGGAATACATCTCAGGTTACATTCGTAACCATGGTTCCTGAGAGGGAACGAAACACTGCGTCAGGAAGCACAACATCTCAAAGTGCAATTATAAGCTCTATGGGCTTCTTTCCTCTTTCTTTTCTAAGCTATGTCTACGTTTGCTGTGTATCAGAAATGATTGGCAAACCAGCAGCAGGAAGTCCACTAAAACCAAACGCACAGCCATTTGATGACCTCCACAAATAAAGGGCTGTACGTGCGTATGCCAAACTATTTCCTGCAGCATTCAGTATTTCCAGTAAAGCTCGTTAAGTTCATTAGAATTAACTGACAGCTTGTGAATCTGTATGTCTGACTCCATTAAAACCAGTTCATTAAAGTTTTTTTATCCCATCATAAAAATGCAAACTCTGGAAACATGTCACCTCTTTAGGCACAGCTCTAAAACAGCACATTAACAACTTAACACTCTATTAACATACACAATGATATATAGTTATAGTTATATATAGATTAAGATTTCTGTGAGGGTTAGGTGTAGGGTAAGATTAGTGTAGGAGGACAGAATATAGCGTTTGCACAGTATAAAATCCATTATGCCTATGGATGGAATGTACCCATTAAACATAAAAAATCAACGTGTGTGTGTGTGTGCGTGTGTGTGCGTGCATGTGTGTGTGTGTGTGTGTGCTTGTTAACGGTTGAAAGCAAGAGAATATTATAGGATAGATGATCACTCCAAAGATTAGCCAATGCAAATCCACAATTGCTTAATTAAAAAATAACATCGGAAAGCAATTAAATAATCAATGTGAAATTAAAAATGAGATAATGGATTAATTCACTTAGCTAAGTGTACTTCCTCGGTTTAATTGTGTGTTACGAAATGCAACACACTGGGCCTCTTCATCGCAGAGCTTCCATTAAATAGAGTTTCTTGAAGTCATTGAATAGAGATGCTTGAAGCCATTGTCCGCATCATATCTCTTCCATCGCCGTGGACTAAATGAGAGTGAGCGCTGCTTTATTACAAGCCCGGTGAATTGAGCTTTTGTTTATTTTCCTCTCCGAGAGACAGATGGATGCAGGTGTGAAACCCATTAGCTGTCTGCTTCAGCGTGCCGGGATTTTTCACGGGCTTTAAAGAAAGAGATGCGATCGGTGGAGGGTCATCGCATCATTACCTCTCATCCCTTCCTTTGAAATCTCTCCATCCCTGAGGGCAGCTGACGGAGAGAGCGCCAAAGAAAAGCAAGACACTGCTCAGAGCGGCAGAGTCTGTAATTTCCTCTAATACAGGTGTGGAACCCGAGCACTCGTTTCCCAGGAAACTCTCACTTCAGGAAAAATGATAAAACTAATGTAATCGTTGGCTGTTACTCTAATTGGCTGAGAACATTATCCTCCGGTATGGAATGACTTTTTACGAATACTGAAACCAGACCCTTTCTGACTGCAGAATTAATTGAATTACGTGAGAAAGTCAAGGAGAAAGTTTTGGTATATAGGATTCAGAAAAACAAAGCAGGTAATAATTAGCATGTCAGCGCTGACTAATTAAAGAAAAACTGTGCTGGTGTCATTCCCTGGGCTCTGCCTGCGAGCCATCATCTCCATTAAACGAATTGCGCTTGGACTGCCGACTTGATGTGATATAGCTTATGATCTTGTGCTGTCTGTCAAATCCAGTGTTTCTCTGTTGGGAGAAACCAAAAGAGAGTGGAGGTCACAGCTAGTTCTGAAAAGCATCATGGGAATATAATCTCCTGCCTGTTCTCTCTGTCTTTTTTTAGCTCTGTTCCAGAACCTAGAAAGATTTCTTGTTGACTACTGTCTGCGTAGGCAGGCGCTTTCTAAATCGACTCTTTTTGATCCTTATTTTTCAGTGTTGAATGGGTATTAAACATATTTATAATCAACATTTCTATCTGTTTGAATCACTTCCCTGAATGGATTTTTTACAGTGAGCCTGCCACAATGCATTCTGGGATTGCGTTCTCCCCTCAGTATACAATAATGTTCTCAATCTGACCGTGTGGAGAATGAACCAAAATCAATTTTAGCCACAATTTTCAACATCAGTGTTATGATTATTATTTAATGAGACTGCATGCGTTGTGACAGTTTTACAAACATTGGATTAAATTTTAAAAATTAAATTAAAGCCACACACAATGTGTTCTTTACATGCTGTTCTTTAAAAAAAAAATAGCAGGCCGTTTATAATTGTTACATAGCCGGGCTCGCGCGTTAGTGAGGAGCACGAGGACTCTTATTTTGATGTTTAGTTTGTGTCACGTGTCAATGATGTCACTGGTCTTTTATGTCACTTCCTGGTTTTGTTTGATTGTTTGCACCTGTTTAGTTGATTAGTCTGTGTATTTAAGTTCCTGGTTTTCTCGTGTCGGTTGTGGGTTATTGTTTGTTTTGGAGTAGTTTGTCGTTCGTGGTTTTCAATCTAAGTTATTAATTCGTGTCTTGCCTGGTTTCTCGATTACGCCTGTTTACTGGATTACTCTTTGGATTACCCCTTTTGAATTTCTTTGCCTTGGTCAGCTATATATGTTTATCGTCTGGTTTGTCTTTTGTATTTTTCACTCATCACTGCTGTTAGCATATGTTGTCGTCCTTTTTGTTATACGGTTGGTGTTTGTGTTTATTTCATTAAATATTCTTTACTTTAGTTCCGTGTCCTGTTCCATGTTTTACACAAACACAACCGCCCAGCCATCCATCGTAACAATAATATATAACCGCTATGCTTTAATTTAATTACTAGTTATTTTATTAAACATCATCCCCAATGCATTAAAATAATAAAAAAGCATTATATGCTAATACAGTAATCACCATACCTTCAGTATTTTATTTCTAACAACTGGCAGCATGCGATGATGAGGATAACTCGTACTGTATGTTAATAATTAAAGTTGTTATGAATAAGCTACCTGTTATTGTTCAAAGTCACGTAGGAGCAACGGCTAATTCAGATTGTAGGGAGTGAGGAGTGTGGCTGGTAAATGCATCTTCATTCAGCCATCAATTTGAAAGCTAAGTGAGTCACGCCAGCATTAGTGTGACTAAGTGTTGTGTGTGCACAGGCAAATATCAGCATTTATCAGACACAGAAAGCATTTATTTACCAGTTTTTGAGACACCAAAGTGTGCTGTGCTGTCGCGTTATTATTTGAATGTACGCAAGAAATAGGTTGGAAAAAGGTAAGCTATCGTCCCCTTACGAAACAAAAATATATTGCAATATACTAGAATTTATATTGCAGTACATTAGAAAATATATTTCAATGTATCAGAAACTTCCTCATATATTTGAAAAT
>JAZGTJ010008070.1:0-21655 GCA_036877575.1 Botia almorhae | reverse complement strand
GAAAGAGCAGCAAACACCAAGATGTGCTTAATAACATGCCATTTTAAGATGCCAATTGTAATAAACTTTGCAGCTTGTTGTTTATATTGACATATTTCTGCTTAAAGAGATTGGGCTTATTTTAAGATTGTTTGCTTGATGGAGTACGTTTTTGGAATGAATTTACTGGACGCTTTATAATAACTTATTAAAATATTTATTCATTGTTATTAAGTCAGCAAATATTACTTCATCATTAGTTCTTGTACATTTTTGTACACTAGTTTGCAAAATGTCAAAGCAAAATGTTTCATGCAGCTTCCCATTCTGTGGAGGCTTGTCTCAGAAGTGTCTAATTTGTATTCTGTGTTTTGTTTTTATTTTTTGTGATTATATTCTTCCAGCATTATTAATTTCAAGACAAATATGAAGCATCCATAATTGGCATATATTGACACAGTTGAAGTTGTATATATTTATGGAATTCAATAAGTCATTTTACCGCATGGAAATTAGATCAAATTACATTTCTAATTAAACTTTAAAAAAATATTAAAAAACATGACATTTTGTTCTAGAAATATGCTCAGATTTGCATTCATTTAAATATTGGACCACTCAGGCAACATAATTATATAATAATTAGATTATGCCCATGAGCCAATGAAACACTAAACTGTTGACCTCTAACAATCTCTGCTAACAAAATCATAAAGCATCTCATTGGATTTACCTGAGCCCAAAACAAGATGTGGAAAAGTGGAAAACAGATGGTTCTGAGACAAATTGGTGTTGCTCCAATCACTGTCTTCTTTGAATTGAGCCGTAACATTATCTGCCACTGTGAAGCTTGTCTCTGAGTACCACAATCCACCTGCTCGATGAAGAAGTTCCTGTTTGTTTATCAAATGGAACATGTGCTTCTTAGACATGCTCTCATTGCTGTGCTGTGAACCAGATATCTGCTCTCCTGAAGCGCATTACAAAAAATAAAAAGGTTTTTTTATTTTTTATTTTATTAAGTCTGCTATACTAATCAATAATTGAGTACTGTATGTATGCGTACACACACACACACACACACAAAACATACACACATTTCTACATATATAACAGCTGCCAAACGTAAAGGTAATTTAATACCATATTTAATGGATGTCTCCGGGGACTAGCAACAAACAGAGCATCTCTAAGTTCTGTAAATGGAACAGTAACAGGTGCAGTTGCCTGTTATTAAACCAGAACAAGTCACACTAGAATATTTCCTAACTGTAACTCACTAATGACTATATGGCTAATTTCATAGAGTAGAGGGATGTACATAAGCCATTGTTAAAGTTAATGATCTGTTTTACATTCACATGCAGTGGAAATCAGAGGGGGGCAGGGGTGATGGCGATGTCTGGGGGGTGAGGAATTCTCTGGCCGGGCGGTGGTGAAGGGAAAGGAAGTGGACTGATTGGGAACGGAGCACAAAGGTGGAGGGCAGGGGCCTCTTTAGTGAGGAGAATTGCTTTGACCAGCCGAGCTTGGCAGAGGATCACCTTTCTCACCTCCGTCAAGAGGTAGTTTAAATGAAGATGACTGGGTGGAGAGTGAAGCTAGGTGAGATCTTACAATAGAGAGTTTTCCATATTGTCTTGAGCTCAGGAAATGCAGGTTTATTTTTAATTCGATTTTTCACTCATATTATTTACAGTGTTGTTTTAAAATAACATTACAATATTACTTATTGTATTAAGTAACTAATTATGTTACATTGCTACTTTTAATGTGATGCATTGCGTTACTATACCAAGAAGTGAGCGGTTTTTAATTATATTTTAATAAATTAAATGGACAAGTCACCCAACCTACTTTAGGGTGTAAATTTAACAAGCATAAAAATACACAGTATTATTGTTCTTGTAACGCATCACCCCCGACATGGATCATCTACAGAGGTTAAAAAAAGTATTAAACTGGCTGTGTCACTGTTTCGTCCTCCAGCTCTTCCTTAGGTGTAATGACTCAGCATTCTGAGACGGTTTGGCTCTCTCTGTCCAGCTGCTGCCCTGTCCACTGTCAGCAGATGCTGAACAGAGGATGTCTGCATGTGTTTACAGCATATGGGACACTATGACTGGCACAGAGAGATCCTGCCCTGGCACTGCCGTCCCATGCAAAAACTCTGCCAGACACGCTGAACGTCCCCTCAGATTAGGTGCCAAGGTACATCTGTGATAAAATGGATGATCTAGATGTAACTCAATTCTGTCACTTACAACTAAATGATTCAGTAACCAGGTCACCAAATAAACAGATTGATATGTAAGCAAAAATTCTTATAATCTGGTATTCATATTCAATTAAATTATGAATATTTGCAAAGTGGCTTTCACACATCTGTTATTAGTGGCATGTTTTTTCTCCAATAGGGAAAACTTTTGAAAAACACAGAAGAAGAGAATTGTTTACCTTTTAGTTACATTTACATAAGTGAATTATTAAACATTTAAATGCTTAATTTCATTTAATATTTTCTGGTTCCACATCGCTGGCACTTTATGCACATTGTTATTATTAATGAAAACACTATACTGCACCACAGAGCTGCACGTTAATAAAATAAATGCACACTCCCTGTTAAATTTCCCTTTCATATGTTTGCTTATCTTTACAAACTGCAGGGTGAAGGCAAATTCAACATGTCACCTTATTTTACACACACATGCAAAATTCTGCATTCTATCCGAGGCCATCTGACAGTGTGTGGCATAAATCAAAGTGAATAAGTGCAAGAGGAAAGAGTAACAGCAAGCGAGACAGGCTTGTTTGTCTGCAATAAATACCGTTTCATCATCTCACATCTCTCCAGAGAGAAGTACTAACAGAAGGAGCCACAAATGACCCTCAGGAATTTCTCTCTCTCTCTCTCTGACAGATTTGCTTTGCTGGAACCTGAGTAGTAAACATTTAAAGCCATCTGCAAACGAAGGAGCACACAAGTGACACATAAGCACAAACGAACATGGACACAAACAATCACACACACACACAAAATACACTGAGAGACCTTAAGCAAATGGCCTCCATTCTGCTAAGTGAGCTGCGACCCTGTGTCAGAACTTGAAAAATATTCTAATTTAACAAAGAAATATTTGTTTGTTGTATATGACATTTACAGGGTCATGAACAGACTTTGTATTTAAAGGGAAATGACTCCCTGGTTCAGGGTAACGAAAATGCTCGGTTTGAATATTTCATAAGTCATCCAAATGATTATTTTTAAATATTTTAGCTTCTGTTTGCTGGTTTCCAATGCAGTGACCTATCCAGCTGCAGTATAACAGCGTGTCTATAACTGACACGTGCGCCGCAATGCGATGCAACAAATAGACAACAGAAACCCATTATAATCAGTGATGCTGTCCACAGTGCATGTGACGCGACAAATGTCTCGTTCTTAGGAAGAGATTGCTTTGAAGCCTTTTTTTGCGTTGCGTAGTGTTATCTACTGATGATTTTAAATCTCTTCCTGAAAGCTTCCTGTTCCTTATCTTATCTTTAACTTATGTTGTTAGTTTTACAGGTTTATGTGTGTAAGTAATGTTGGCTTTTCTGTATTCAATTTAGAGTCTCTTAATGTCTTATTTTAATTAGACTTATGCACAGAACTTTTGCAACAGTTGTTGTTTTTAAATGTGCTATATAAATAAATATGACTGACTGCAATATTTCATCTACGTGAGAGGAAACAGATTAATGCCAGAATACATCTAAACACAACTCATCTGTTGCTTGATTGT
Source organism: Botia almorhae (assembly GCA_036877575.1). Taxonomy (NCBI): domain Eukaryota; kingdom Metazoa; phylum Chordata; class Actinopteri; order Cypriniformes; family Botiidae; genus Botia; species Botia almorhae. The sequence goes on along the minus strand of JAZGTJ010008070.1, from coordinate 17,888 downwards.
ATTTAGAGCAATTGCAATTATTCTTCTGCCTCCAGAGATATACAACAGCAAAGCAACAGAATATTAAAGTGGCTACACTGAGAACTTGCAGTTTTTAATACACAACGCTTGTTTTATTATGATTTTTTATTTATTTAAATTAGATTTTTGTTTAAAAATCTAAACCTAAACAGTTTTACTAAACCTAAACTTATTAAACTGCTTTTTGGTGCATGTAGGTCTGTGGTCACTCTGAAAAATTGCTGCATAAACATATGCATGTAAAATTGTTTTACAATTCTTTTTTTTACTTTTTACAGACAAAACAACAGCATAGAAATTTAAATACAGACTTAAAATAAGGGTGAATTATAACCATTTTGCGTATTCATGAACATCCTCAGATACGCAGTGAACAGAAATGTGTGTAATCAAATTTAACATCATCTGTACTGGACTGCATAGACAACATCGGTAACATTCAAAACAATATAACACTATAGACAGGTGCACAAAGTTACCAGTGCCTGGTAAAATAAATAGCATGACCGAGTGAGGAAGAAAAACATGTTACACAAGCTTGATGGACAGTGTGCAGCTTGACTGATCACTGTTTGTCTCAGTGGTTTCTATATGCTTGGTAAAGACAGCTTTTGAGACAGAAAGTGTTGCCCTTTAAACCACTGCAGATGGTAATGACCATGTAAAGTGCGGTACAGCCACAGCGCAGGATGGACATAATACCAGTCCTTCATCTCCTCGCTACTGTAAACACTACAAGACCATGAAGTGAGTCGGTGTGGAAAATTACACCTGAGATAAAGATAAGCCTGTAAGACAATGTACCACCTATTTAAACATCTCAGGGCAGGTGCATCAGCTGGAGATACTGCAACCATTGCATTTGTGTTATAGCATCTAGCAAAATGGTCTACCAACACTATAAATTCCTAAGCTTATAGCACATGCTTTCAGAATAATGAGAACTGCCCTTAACCACCACGCTGTGCACTAAGGGAAATTATAAATAGCCGTGCCATCATCTGCTACAATGGTTTTCATGTTGTTAACTGTGTTCTGAAAGGTGGGCTGAAGTTGCCACACAGCTAACAATTTAAGATTGTAAGAACGTTTTTGTAATGCTTCCATTAAGTAACAAAAATGTTAAAAATGTTGATCTGAAAGTTCTAGAAACTTTTAAAACATACAGTTTTTGGCATTGTATTAACTCTATTGCTTACTCTATTGCTAACGTTTTAAAACATTTCACAAACTATTTAAGATATTTTGATATATATGATATGTAATGTTAAAGTTCTACAAAAAGTTTTTGATACCTTTGAGAGAACTTTGAGAGAACGTTATCCAACAATCTGAGAATGTTCTTTGTTAGCCGGGCAGGCACTCTGTCCTCTCAGATAAGGGCACTTTCCTTGTGCCTTGGACTGGACATTGGGTGCCGTGCACTGAAAGGAAATAGATGAACCCATGTAGGGGAGAGATACCTGCTCTCTTACCCACTTCTGAGAGGGAAGTGCAGGTCTAATTGTAATCAGAAGGAGGGCTACTGTGATCCAGCGTAACATCTAAAAATAACCACAGGAATATAATAACTCTGGCGGCGGTGTTGCCAGCATTATGGAGTAAAAAGCCCAGCATCCCAGCATGCACCTGACCCCAACTACCTGTGTTTTAGTTTTCAGAGATGCACATCTCAGTGTTCATTGGCTACATTTTGAAACACAGTTAGGAGAAAAATCAGGCTTTGCGATGGTGCACAGACAGCGAAAACTGCTTTTAATGCACAGATTCATTTTTTAACAAAGCGTTCCGTAATTTACTGTCCCGCTGTTTCAGCATGGGGAAAAATAGCTAGTGACATTAAAACAACAGTGAAAATATGATAATGCTGCATCTTGACTGAATGTGATTTTTGAAATGGTTTATGCAGCTGGCATTTCTATTCTGTTGTGCTTTGTCAAAAAACAATTTTCAAAAAGGTTCATAAGTGTGAGTTTTAATCAGATTCTTAAGTCTGAAAATAAAGGAGCCGTATCACAGAAAAAAATCATTGTTTTTTTTTACCTAAAATGGTCAAATCTGCCAAACAAAAAAAGAAACCCTTCTACATTCCCTAATATTTACTTGACACAGCAAAATCATTGTACAAATCTCATAGTATGCAGTTAAAGAACAGATGTAGTTACGAAAACAAGACCCTGTCTTCCAGCCACAGCTGTCACCTGACTATCATACTCCCACTTCCTGTCAGACTGTGGTTCAGTGTGTCTGTGGAAAATGAAGCCTCAACATGTTTACACTGCAAATCTAGTAGAAATCAAAGTCAAGAGTTTTTTTTCCCCCATCTTTAATCATCTTCCCTTGCCTTCCAGTTTTTGGCCCCTAAAACTCACTGTTTCTCCTCACATGTGAAACTGCAGGTACATCTAATGGTGCTTTCTGGTGAGATGAAAGCCTGCTGGATTCTCCTCTGTTTGCTGCTTTTGTAAAGCCCTGTGTCCCTCTCCTTCTCCCATCTCTCTTCCTCTCCATCCACCGCTACCTCCCTCCCTTCATCTCTGCAGTGTTTATATAAGATTTGTTAGGTTGACAGGAATCTCTGGGCAATCGCTCAGTCTATGAAAGTTTCATTGTTCAGGGTCTCATACATCAAACAGAGATGTGCTTTGTCTTTCCACGACAGATACAAAGGAGACACTGCAGGCAATGGCATATTTTTATTTTATTTTAAATAAATTTGCCTTCCGGAGCAAGAGCAGATAACGTTGGTATAAAGACCCCCTCCCCACCAATCTCTTCACAAGTCTATAACTCTAATATGCCAGCAGCACAGTTAAAACCAGTTCCCGAGGCAAAATTAAATCTGGATGTCCAAAGGGATCTCCCTCCTGTTGGGAAAGTCCTTTCCTTTCTTCTTTAAACCGGATCATCAGTGAAGCTTCACTAAAGTGACCCTGAGGAAACTCAGTGTGATCCTCACCACAATGTGTTATCCAATCCCACTGTGAGGTTTCTGCATCAAAAAGCACTCAATTGACTGTGATGCAGTTATAGATCTTTATGTAGTATTATGTACTTTTAATTTGAAGTGTTTTATTTAAAGCAATTAAATAAAAATATTTATTTACATTATTAAACATGCTTAATCATGTCTCCTTACCCGTGCATACATTTTGTAAAAGCGATGTTAGACTGCAATACTCTAAGTGGTAAGACATGATTTTTTTACTAAACTTGACACAGCATCTTAAAAATGTTCAAGATGCCACAAAACAGTGAGACATGACACAATGGCCAGAGTCATTTGTCTGATGTAAGTGTGCACTGAAACTCCATTAAAATCAGTGCAGACAGAAAGTGAGAATGGATCTTTTTTGACTAGAAAATGGATTGCTGTGGGCTGTAGGTCAGTAATAGCTTATGTTCAGTGATATGGAAATATATATATATATATATATATATATATATTTATATATATATATAGAAAGAATATGCTAATTTCCAAACTACTTTGTATTGCTTACTCCATGTTATATTCATCTGCCACAAAATGTCTTACATTATCTTCATTTGGGGACTTCTAAACAAATGTTGATGTGTGTCATTTATTGCAATTTATTTGATTATTGAATCAGCATATTATGTGATTAATTTAATGATCATTTTTAATCTAAACTATCATCCTTGATCGTTTGAAAATGTAGGAGCAATGTTTTAATCAGCAAAATGTAAACAAATAGCTTGAAATAGATGTTGCAGTATGTGACATTACCTCTATAGAACTGTGCAAATTAGCCTCTTAGGCTAACGTTATTGCTGTGAGATTATAATATCTGAGAATGAAACAGGTTCTCGTGACTGAGAATGGGTGAATAAACATTTCTTTAAGAAAAGAGAAAACAGTATCAGAAAGCCGCATGCAAATTCTCTGCTACGACATCATCCACTGACTAATGAGAAAGAGCAGGCACTACTGTATGCTACAGGCAGAGGGAATATAACTGGTCGCATTAGCTGTAATCTCTTCATTACAGATCTCACTTATCAAATGACAAGAAATGGGTAATTTAATAGCCACAGGAATCAGCCTTCTGCCAAATGAGCGGAAGAGAATTGAACTTGCTTAGTGAAACAGGATATCTGGAATCTAAATGAAGGTATTGGCTCTTGGATTAGCTCCGCAGGTCTGTATATGATGTAGTATTTCCATTGCATTTAAATGACAATTAGTCTGCTAGGACATCATTAAGCATTGTTAAACACTACCTAAGTCAATGGATTCTGATTAGTATCTATTGAACATGCATAATATGCTTGGAGGTTCAGAGTTTTTGGACACATGTTATAAGTGTTATTTAAAATGCTAGCAGGAATTGGGAATTCTCACAATAATGTTTGTTACAATTGACAAACCATTTACTTTATTGTAAATGCTAATGGGATTTATATAATTTCATCAGTGTGTGGGCAAAATTAATTATCGGCTCGTGTTCTATCACGCAACATAGACTCACTGGCAGAATGACACTGTGTAGACAAGGTTAATTTGTGAGGTATCATGTATTTGTATGTTGTCATTAGATGAAGCCCTCTGAAGAATTATGTGTAGCATCTCAGGAATGTTCCTCCGTCCTGCCTCCGTGAGGTGTGATATGCAGGTGGTGTGGAGCCTATCTTTCACCTCACATCATTCTCCTGAGTAATTACCCTGCAGCGGTACAGCCAATAGACTGGAAAACAACAGGCCCATGCTAAACATTCATTACAGCAATCACTTCAGAGGTGCGGCACTTAGCAAACACACAGACTCCACCATAACCACTTAACCAAAAACAGTAGACTAATAATAACGCCATCCTCAACGACCCAAGCCTTAATCAGTTAAGGGTAAAGCTCATGCTGAGAGCCTGCATGGAGGACATTGCTCAGGGGATCTGATGGAGATCTCTGTTGCGTTTAATTTAGGTATCTTTATTTGAGATGTTTCTCCTGAGACTGCTTAGGAAAATGCAAAAGGCACAAATTGTTGACATATAGTAAGAATACAGAACTATAACATTGATGTGACAGGTGTAGAAGAAATTGATGAGAAATGTTTCAGTTCATATTGAAATCTCAATTTGACAATTGACTGCAGATCTTAACTGTTGATATGTCTTTGGAGCAGTTGGCCACTGTCCACTGTCCTCAACACACATGCCTGGCAGTTTTTACTCTGTTTAGACTAGATTAGCTGGTTCCTTAATTTGCTGGTTCAGGTGTCTATTTAGGGTTGGAGCTAAACTCTGCAGGATCAGGATTGGACACCCCTGCTTTAGACAAACACACGCTTACTTTTCTTCAGGTGCAACATTTAAAAACAAGTTTTGCTTTCAATTTTTTTCATTGCTGTTTAGGAGAAGCGACCAAGATATTAAGAAGATCTCATCTGTGGTTTTTCTCTTCTGTGGGTGAGCGGGAACAGATGAAAGTGTCTGCTAGTGTTAGCATTAGTCCTGTTCTGGATTGGACTGGACTCTAATGGGAAAATGACCAGGCAATACAAAGCCCATAAACAGATGGCTGTGGCTCTATTAATACATCAGACGACCTGCACAGTCTAGCCAAACTTGTCTGCCAGTTGCTGCCGGCTGTCCACCTGGGAGGCAGCAGGGAATCATTTAGCTTAATTAGCCTAATGAGAAAAACAATAGGACGCTCAATGTCCGTCAATCAGGAAGTGAGGACTGAAGAGGTCCCGCTGTTTTACTTTAGCTTAGCATATGGAAGTTGTCTTTGGGTCTTAGCTTTTGGAGAAGGATAGCAGGAAATAAAAGGGTCAGCAATTCCATTTCACGCCACTTAATTAAAGGTCTGTATCTTTTTATCAACTCTATACTGTATTTCTACTTTACCATAGAGTAACACTAAGCAGTCTTTATGGACACACAGGCAGTACACAACCTTAACAAGCCAAAAACCCACAAGCTTGGAAGCAGAGCATATTGAATCTTAATGTATGTTAGTATGCATTTTATATTACATTGCTACATCTTTATATATGCACTATATTGCCAAAAGTATTCACTCACTCATTCAAATAATTGAATTCAGGTGGTCCAATCACTTCCATGGCCACAGGTGATTGGGAATGACAGCAACTCAGACACGAAGTGATAGGCCACGAAAAATGACAGAGGGGGGTCAGCGAATGCTGAGGCACATAGTACGCAGAGGTCGCCAACTTTCTGCAGAGTCAATTGCTACAGACCTCCAAAGTTCATGTGGCCTTCAGATTAGCTCAAGAACAGTGTGTAGACAGCTTCATGGAATGGGTTTCCATGGCCAAGCAGCAGTGGTATAAAGCACGCCACTAGACTCTAGAGCAGTGGAGATGCGTTCTCTGGAGTGACTCAGGCTTGGACGAGTCTGAGTTTGCCAGTTGCCAGGAGAACGGTACTTGTCTGACTGCACTGTGCCAACTGTGAAGTTTGGTGGAGGGAGGATTATGGTGTGGGGTTGTTTTTCAAGAGCTGGGCTTGGCCCCTTAGTTCCAGTGAAAGGAACTCTGAATACTTCAGCATACCAAGAGATTTCCATGCAGGGGCGCCGCTCGCAATTTTGGGCCCTATGACAAAATTGAGGTTGGGCCCCCCTAGTAGTGTATAAATTTTTTACTAATAAAGCAGATCTCTGGGGGCCCCTAAAGGGCATGGGCCCTTAGAATTGTCCTAACTTCCCCCCCTTAGCGGCGCCCCTGATTCCATGCTCCCAACTTTGTGGGAACAGTTTGGGGATGGCCCCTTTCTGTTCCAACATGACTGCGCACCAGTGCGCAAAGCAAGGTCCATAAGACATGGATGAGCGAGTTTGGTGTGGAAGAACTTGACTGGTAAACTGAAAAAGAAATTACATTAATTTATTAAACAGACACTTTTATCCAAACTGACTTACAATTGAGTCATTTTGTATAAGTCACTTTGGATAAAAGTGTGTGCTAATGAGAAATACAAGCAGAAATGCTGGCTATTCAATTATGTAAGTATAAGAACAACTACAGCTTTCACCCATAGCTTATCATATGTGTCACCTAAATATAAATCATATGCACGTTCTATAATTAGCACTCAGATGTGTGATAGAAAGTACAAAAGCCTTGTTCTGTATTGCTTTGCTGAAGGGCTGCTGACACGCAGTAGCTGTTTATATCTGATGTCAAGCCAAGGACTTCTTAAATTTTGAGACTGCCAAGTCACATTCTATATTTGCTCTAGCAGAAACATCAGCATAATCTCAGCATCTTCTCATCCACCAAAAATATCAGTAAAATCAGTCAATGATGAGTCAACACCTCTGGCTTCTGCCATGTTTATTCAGCAAACTGTCTGCTGTGTCATAGACTTTTTTTCCCTGTATTTACAAACAAACATGTTCACATAGAGCGAACGCATTGGATGCAGGGTGAAAGAATTGTTTTGTCAGCAAGCCTAATGCTGAAACTGACGGTGAATGTTTCTTGCTCTAGTCTGTATTACTGGGTACTTTGTGCATTTTTAATTTTCTATATTTGTTTATACTTGTCTACAGACTGTATAAAGTTGATAGACATCTATGGTTGCTAGCTGTAGCTATAGAGTATTTCTAGCTAGTGCTAATGAAAGTGATAAATCAGTTACCTCTGTGGTTCTGTAATGTAAATAAATACATCATCTTAGGTGTCTCGTTGCTCTCAAAAACTGTATAACATGATTATGGTGCAATATGTTAAAAAAAGAAATTTCAGTTAGCAACATGGTAACCATTATTTTAGCCAAAATACCACTGTCACAATCACCAAAACAGTAAACACAACAGAACAAAACAGTAATTAAATAGTTCCGACACAGCCATGACCTTTTCCTGCTGCTACAAGAAGCAAAATAAACATAAAATTGACTGTACAAACAAAAATAAATGCAAAACAAAACTATATGAATGTCTTCACAAACTGCTCAATTGTTTATTTTTCCCTTGAAGTCCATTTTTACAAGCTTGAAGTTGTAAAGATTAACAACACTACAGTTGCCTTTCTAACCTCATGCTGCTGTGTGAAAAGCACTTCCTAGTTTAGACAGGCAGCTGTTAGTTAAATACATTTTTCTGACACAGCTGTCAAGCCAGAGCTTCAAAACCATGTCGTATCATATCCTGTCAGGTAGCTGACCGCTAATAGCCAGAATAAGTTGTCACCAAAAACGCCCTAAACTGCTGTCGCACAATAGTGGAAAGAATAAGATTTGTGTGTGCTCTCATACTCTAATAAGCTGGATATATTCTCTGGGTACACAGCTATTTCTCTATACATTAGGGATTCAATAAAGTAACACAAGACATTGAAATGGATTACGCCTGGCCAATAAAATAGCCTTGAAGCTACGTGTGAATAAAAGATGATTGGGTTAAGGGATGTTATAAGAGTGCAAGCTGTGTGTGTGGTTTTAGGCAGGGGGAGGTGGACAGGCTTCAGCTGAGGCTTAATGAAGCATCAGGCAGCACCTGTGGCCCACTGTCGATCTGGAGCAGTGGCTGGGGTGGGAGCACCTGAGAACCACTGTCCCTCATAGGGAGCAGGGCAGGGATCAGGGGCCGATCCAAAGTATTCCAGCTGGGCCAAATTGTGTGATCTGCCTCCTTGCCAAAAACAGGAGAGATCAGAGCTCCAGTGAGCCACCAGACTCAGATGTTGTGATGCCTTACATCAGTTCCCGTGAAGTATTTGAATCCATAATATCTGACAGGCAACACGTAGATTGGTGCGTTTACGTGAGGACAAATGTGGAATTGGGTGTCTGACCAAGGATGAATGATTCCTGATCGTTCCTGTTGAGGCAGAATGTAAAGGGCAGAAGTAAAATATTCAAGTTCTAAAACATAAAACATTCCAAATACTGCTGTAGAAAGTCAAAAAATGTATGCAGCTTTACAGTACATTTCAATTTGCATCTAATCTTTTAATGTATACGCGGGCAAAGTCATTGAGATAAGATAAACATCACACACTAAAATCAACCTAAAAGAAAGTTTTGTTTATTTTTTCTAAAAGAAAAGCTATTTTGTCATTAAATCTTTGCCTGTGGCACAGTGAGCCTATGCTTTCTGATCATGAGTAACTGTTCATGCGCCCTTGTATTTGATGAGCTCTCTGTGGTCACACTGTTTTAAGCCAAAGCGACTGAGGCTATTTACAGACCCGAATAAGGCCAGCAAAAGCCAAAACATTACAAGAAGCCAAATAATTGCTGGTCCAAAACTTTGCCCCAAGATAAAACTGATTAAACAATGAGCTCCCGCATCACGGCTCCGTCATTCCATCTTTCCAACGATGCTGTTGAAAGTGTTGAATGCATGTGAAATGAACATAGATTTCATGCTCAACTGAGTGGCATTTAGTAATAATGATGTTCAGGAAAAAATACCAGAAAATAAACACGGTTTTCTGCTGGGTTGATTTTGCAAAGTTTGACTACTGCAAAACACTGCACTCCCGCGACTTCATTAAAGGCTTCCGCAATGTTTTAGCACGACTTTCCTCCTCAACAGATGTTGTGTTTCGAGAGATAATGTTGCCCCTGACTGACAGCCAGCTCTCCCAGACGCCACCAGATTGCTATCACATTTAAATACAACACCCTTCAGCACTTTACCATGTCAGCATGAGTGAGTTTTCACTTAATGCTTTCTCTGTGTGATGTATAGAACGTAACCCTGACAGAAACAGACCTGGGCTGACATCTGCAGCTGTTTCTACACCCTACTTGAGGGTGGAGACTGCCGACGCGTGACAGACAGATGTGCGTGTTAAAAACGTTTCACTTCTTAACTTTAAAAGAAGTGCAGAGTGGACACAGACAGTGTGCATGCTAAGTGTGAAACCTACATGTGGTGAACACTGTAGAAGCGACAGCTTGTCTGAGAGAGCGATTTAATCAAGAGTGACATTACCATGTGGTTATTGTATGTTACTTCTCCATCTGTAGCTTCTGGGTGGGATGAAGTGTCTGAGAGTTCAGCCAGAAGTCCATGAGAAATGTGTGAATCATTAACAAGCCTATAACCAGCAGAGAGATCTGGGAAGGTGCCAGTGACTTCTGTACTCATTAGAGGTGTCATATGTTCTCTCCTGCTTATGGCTTTCCAGTCTACCTTGCTTATGTCCTTCACCTGTTTCCTTCCTATCAATTTTAATAGTCTATAAGACAGTAATTGCTATCTATCTATCTTTCTATCTATCTATCATCTATCTATTAATCTATCTATCTAATCTATCATTTAGATAGATCTGTCTGTCTGTCTTGGTTTACCTTTGTGTATGTTTAGATGAAGGCCCGTAAAACTCAGAAACAAAAATTGATAACATTTCTGAAAAACAGACATTCCGAGTGTTAGAGATTATTACAATAAAACAAAAATTATTCTGTGCGTAGGTGTGTGTTTGAGTGACTGTGGTGTCTTTGTGTTTGTGTGTGTGTGCGCGAGTCTGAGTACCTAAGATGCAAGTCACCTCATATTTTCATAAACAGCTTGTCGACAGTATACACTATTTCTAAAACTGAGTGCCCCTGAGCACCGACATGAATAAGAAGGATAGTTTTCTGCAAGGTGTTACTGCCCTCATTGGTTTGATCCCTGCACTGTGAGGGGTGTCCTGCCTAAAGCACAGCGCCAATCAGATAAGACAAGGACTTAAGACAGCTCAAAACAAGAGCAGGTTTGATAAAGAGACGCCTGTTTCAGGCCAGCGACTACAATGAAGTACATTTGCTCACACCACATTGCAAATGAGAGCAAGGGTTTCCAGGTTAAATCAACAATGTAAACAGAAGCGAATTACATATCTTTTGAAATTAGTCGCTAACACAGAAACAAAGGACAAGACAGGCCCATCTTTCGAAGAACACATTAAGCCTTAATGAGCCTGCAGGAATTTTTGTGCTGGCACAGTGAGTTTGGTGGTGTCTTGCGCTGATTAACAATTTACAAGTTTTTTCCCCACCTAGATTGGGTTCGCCTGTATGCATTTTAACAGCGCTGTTTGAAACGAGAGAAAGATGAGCCCTGTTGGGTGGGACGTCTGGTGTATCGCTGGAAGTCTTCTGACCTTGGAAGCAATCAAGCAGAACTAGTGAAGCAAATCAAAAATAAACAAACTGGACTGCCAGAGTATCCAGAATCTAATTAGTCCGGAGCGTTCAAAGGATAATATCTGCTGATACACCACCTGGGTGCACTGTTCTCAACACACAAGTAACACACCGGGTGAGTGTTTGGACTGTTAAATCATATGGTTCTCTGTAGTAGATAAGTCAAATATTTACCCTGGCGCTGTAGGCGATGCTGTGATGTCATATAGCATTTATCAGAGGTACACCAGGATGTGCTTAAGCAGATTTCAGGGGGTACTTGGAAATAAACTATATATTTAAACAAATGCTTTAATAGAGCTAATTGTGATAAAGCTTATTCTTGTTTCTTTGTAAGTATTTAAATCTGAAATCTGTAACTTTTGCTTCTCTATCGCCACCTCTGTTTGAAACATAAAATTTCAGGTTTCCTTATGCACTGTTTTTAATGTGTGTTGAGGTCAAAATTAAACTGAAGTTTAACAGCAAGGTAAGAGACCATCCTAAACACTGATCTGTTATGTACTTGCTCAATAACTCATTTTTGTTTATATGTAAAACATTCATGTGATCTGTGTGTGTGTGAGTTTGTGATTAAAAGAAACACAACAATCTGAGTGCATAGAGTGCATAGTAAAAACACCAAGCTTACAAAGCACTAATATATTGTTAAGATGTTTTACCAATTACCTGCACTCCTTTTTATCTGCTTCTCTCTTATACACTGACAAACACACACAGATATGTGTCTGTGCTAGAAACAGGAAGTGACAATTTATGAAGCCTCACTAACTAGAAGCAACTATATTCCCTCCAAACACACACACACACACACTCTTTCTCTCTCTCTCTCTGAGCAAATCTTTACACATGCTCTCCTTCATCCATATATCTCAAACTATTTAATTAGCTGAATGGGCAATAAATTTAACACCTCTACTCTCACTTGTTTTTAAGCAGTGCACAGTTCATTATGAAGCCTGGATGAATCTTCATGCCACCACCAGCCTAGACACAAATTACAGCCACAGACCAAACTAACATCTCACCAGCGTCATTAACTACAGACCATGCCTTTATAACAGCATACATGATTCACTGATTACAGCATCTGATCTGATCTTTAATGCTATAAACGTCCCAGTGTGACGGCAATTTATGAAGTCGTAAAGAGCATGCTGCTCCTGTAGACCACACTGACTATTAATTGTTTATTGCTTTTGACTGATGTTCTGGGTATGGATGCACCAGCCAATGTCTTAAATTAGAACATAAATTTTGCACTAGAGGCTTTAGTAACTACTAGTTAGATTGTAGCTAACGCTGTATTGTAGTGCTGGAAAGCGGTGCATTTTGTTTTAACAACATCTGGCTGATGTTTAAAAGTTGTCACATAAATGTTGATAGCAAAAATAAACTAATAAAATACAAAATTTCATTGAACTACAAAATCGTGAAATATAATAATAGCATATTTATATTGCATTCTTCTGATTTGTTATATTGATGTAATCCAATTAGTTTCTGTAACTTTAATGACACAATGTTAAAATACTTATTAGTGTCTAGGTTTTAACTTCGTTTTCTTTTGCGCCACAACTAGACGGTGATGCATGCAACCAGCCCCAGATGTCTATACTCTCTCTCTCTTTCTCTCTCTCTCTCTATCACTCATTCTTGCAGGAGAGAGTGTAAATGTAGATATCTACTTGAAGAATGATGGAAGATCGTGTTTGTGTTGAGCACCTGTCAGACTGGTGAGTACACTGTATTCCAAGACCGTTCAAGCATGACCAACCCCCCCCCCCTCACAATGTACGTGCGTATGTGTGTGCGTTTCTGCTTGACCTAATGAAACGCAGGTCTGAGCTTTGACAGATTGTGTCGCATCATTTAGAAAGCAATGGGCTGCCAACAACCTCGTTGCTGAATGACATATGTGTGTTAACCCCCTGATGGCAGACCGGTCACCACATACTGCATTCACAGGTGTGTACATTCACAGGTGTGTGTGTCTGTGTGCTGCAACAGGTTCTAAAACACATTCAATGCGTCAAGGCTGTAAAGCTGAGACAACCATGAAATGTACACACAAATGCTAATCCTGCATTAACATATATTAAGCGTGCTCTCTCTGACAGCTGAATTCCTGCAGTTTCAGAGGCTGTTTTGAATGCAACGTTTCAGCATTTTGACCCAGCAATGTATTGGCATCATTTAGGGGCAGTAAAGGTAAAAAGCCCATAGGCGAGATATCATAAAACCTTAAGCACACACTAAAACTTAAACACTTGCTTATATCACCAATCACACTTTCAGTGCACACTATTAAGACATCGTAAAGATTCGTAGCCGAGTGTGGTCATTTTAGCAGCATGTTTCTCTGAAATACAGATGTTCTCCTTTCACAGAAGTCTACATCTCTAAATGAAGTGATGAAACAATTAAGTGATTAATGTAAAGGGGTTGGATTGGTATGAAGATGATGGAAGCATTAAGGGTATGAAGATGATTCGGATCAACTCAAATGTAATCACGTTTCTGAAGTCCCTGAAGACGTTTTATTCTGACATTGATGTTCTCTTCTGGGCCCCTTGAGGGAGTGTGTGTGTGTGTGTGTGTGAGTGAGCGACTTTGCTGATGGAAAGCTATTACAGACTCATTAGTTCTGTTTCAGTGGTTTGGGAATGGCACACAGCTGACCCCCTTCACCTCCAGCCAACCCCTCTCACCCCCCCCACACACACACACACATTTGAGGTGGATCCCGTCCCCTCCTCTATATTCAAACCTGTTTCTCACCTCATCTGTCACAGTAAAAGTGCAATGAAGTGCAATGAAGGACATTTAAAGGCTTTAGGAAAGTAATTAACTGACTTGACCATCCCTGCTGGTCATCGGCATTACTGTGTGCTGGGATCTCCAGCATGCCTAACTAGGTTAATCAGCAAGGTTTCTTTTACCAACCTGTTTAAATACCAAAGCCATGACCAGTTTTACTGGCCAGGCATGGTTAAGATTACACATTACCTGGACTAGCTGCAAACTAGCAATAACCAGTCTTAGTCGCTAACAAAATATGAGTCCTTAAACTGTTAATGATAATAATATATATTTATACAATATATAAACAAACCAATTAATACGAAAGAAAAACAGCAGTATTTAATACCGCTGCACCAACCACTGAAACACACTAGTGACCTTATTCAAAAAAGTTGGAAGTATGAGACTGGCTCTTTTATCGGCTCTAATAAATACACTTCCTGGAAAAACAAATGCAGTAAATCTGCAGAGCAAATCAGGGATAATTGTAACAGGTTTTGATTTTGATTTATTCAGCAAATGTTTAGCCTAATGCCTTCGTATACATCTTTGGCATGTTAACAATCACTTCCTGCATTAAGTATATAATAACTTAACCAAATATTAAATGAAAGCAGCTTTCTAATATCCATCAGAACCTAATTACTATAATACATCCTTAAACATCCTTAAACATTTGTTGTATCATAAGATGATGAAGCACAGATTTATTAATGTTAAACTCATTAAGTGTTCTCCATATCTTGAAGACATCGCATGATTATATGTGGTTACAACGTGTTACAACGACAAAGGATGACAGCGAACTGTGAACCAGTGTGTGCGTTCAATCAGTCTGTTTCACAAATGTCATGAAGTCACCGGTGATTAAATGATCCAAGCATGTGTTAAATATTTCAAGTTCCAAACGTGTTTTGGGCTTTTAAGAGTATCTGACATGCTGGTGAGCAGATGGCGGCAGGCGCATGTTGAATTGTAAGGATCTTCAAGGATACGAGAGCATGTCACATTACATTAATGCCAAATGAAAACCGAAGCTGATCTACATGAATACAAGAATGGAATATAAAATAAACACTGCTGAAGGGGGGCAGTTGTGGCCTACTGGTTAGTGAGTCAGGCTTGTAATCAGAAGGTTGCTGGTTCGACTCCAGCACTGGCAGGTAGCAACTGAAGTGCCCTTGAGCAAGGCACCTAACCCATGATTGCTCCCCAAGTGCAGTAGTGTGCTACCCACCGCTCTGTGTGTGTGTGTGTGTGTGTGTGTGTGTGTGTTTACTCCTAACTTGTGATGGGTTAAATGCAGAGGTCACATTTTGGGTATGGGCTAATATGTCACTTTCACTTTTAAATCAAACATACACTTAATAAAACAAGATCCAGATTTTGAAATGGGCAGGTCAAGTACACGGTGCAATGACTAATATAATATAAATACAAACCTGTGATTGTACCACATAACAAATAACTAAACCAGGATTAGTCACGTTACAGTACGAGTTACTGTATGTTAAGGACATCCTAAGGTACAAAAAAGGCCAGTCACAGTTGTGCATATATGAGCATTTTGACATCTTTAAATCAATCAGAAGATTGAATTAAACCGTTTTAAAAATTCAAACTGCTTGGTTAAAGAACTGTTTATTCTGGTAATTATTACATTGAAATATATTTTAAAAACAGTTTTTATCATAGTGCTGTTGCCGGTAATCTGTTTGATTAAAACACTTTGTGTCATGCCTCAGATCATCTCTCATCCATAGTAAAGTCTCTGTAATGTGGCCTCTTCAGGCTTACTGGTTTATGCCATGATACAGTGGGTTGTTCAATGTATACAAGAACAAGTGGTCCAGTCAATAACATTTAAGCTGTACAAATTCGTGCATTTCTGTTAACTGAAGATGCTTGAATGCCAGTGAATTAGCCTGTTAGAGTGACAATCATAAGCACTCTGTCCTTGGACACCCTTTATAACTTAACAGTAAATTGTGAATGCTGCTCAGAGCCAGACATCTGGCAAACAACCTTTTAGTGTTTTTTCCTATTTAAAATGTACTGCAAATGGAAAACCTGCTTAGAATAAACCAGAGTGCTCAGTTATCAGTGAGTGGAAGTTAGATCTGAACCTGTTTGCATATGTGTGTGTGGAGGGAAGATGGTGCAGCTGTTTAAGAGTGATGTGCTGGACCACCCTGTGCAGTAGCTACAGAACAGTCTTAATTATGGTGTGGGATCTTAAAAGCCCCGCAGAAGCAAAAAGAAGCAGCATACAGTAACTGAACCTGAGCAAATGAAAATCATCCATCATGTAAAGATGCACCACATTCATCCAGCAACTACCCAGAAACCTTTGCAGACGCCCCATACGTGAAAATCCGTGTGGGTCGTACGTGCACGGGTTTGTTTGAAGTTAAGTAGAAATAGCAAATCACGTTATATGATTAACACCCACAGCTATGCTTTGGTTAAGCATACATCCGTGATCACAGAAGGAATAATTGTGTTGCTGGCAGACTTAATTTTTTCGTTAATAATAGTAACATTTCAGAATGTTGCAGGAGAAGAAAACAGCGCATGCGTTTGGTCGGAAAATCTTACAGTAGGTAACACTGGGCTTCGTTTATGAATCACGAACAGAACGAATTTCTGGGAACATTGTTTGTTAAAACATGTAAATTAAAAAATGTTTTAACAGTTTAGACAAAAATGTCGTCGGCTTCTGTTTTATGAGGAGGCCCAATGCATTCCTCCACATTTGAAACTACTGAAACACCTTGATTGTTAACACAAGTTACAAAAACTTCTGGAAGTTTTATGCCAAAAATGCAAGAATACACCATTGCTCACAGACGTGGTGTCACTGCTAGCTTAGCTAGGATTTAGCACTGCTAGAATTTTTCATACAACAAATGTTGCTGCCAAATACACTGACAATCACCAATCCAATTTGCAGGTGCTATACAAGATATTCTTAGCAAAAATTATTGTTAATTTATTATGAAATCAAAGCATTTGAGGTTAATTTTTGTCTAACCTCCAATCAGTTTCATGCTTTAGTGAGCACTAATCATCCGTCTGTGTTTGTGAATGTTAGGCTGTGCTCAAGTGTTTGCCATAAAATGTAGACAGCAATTATAAGCGGCACGCATCACTGTCTTAGGAAGAAAACACTGCAGTTTATATTAGTTTTCATAAATGTATACAGTTAAAACATAAACTTCCCTTTAGTAGAGAACTAATGAAGTTAGTTCCAATAACCAATAACCAATATTATTACTTTAAACAAGATATTTTTTATTGCTTGTATCGTGCATACACTGAAAAACAGTGTAAGTAACATGAGAGTAATTTGATCAGACCCCTAATGATGTCTAGTAGGATAGAAAAAATGTTGAGCTTATAACAAGTTTAAACTAATCACACATGAATTGTATACGGTACCTTACAAATAAGTACACAACTTAAGTATGTACCTCATGTACGCTCTCTGTTTCACACACACACACACACACACTCGTGTGGACACACATCAATGCACCTGTCGCCCTGCAGGTACATCTGACAGGGGGTTAAAATAATTGAACTTCCCTGAATATGTTTATAAGGGATGACAGATTATTGGTCGTCTCTAGGCATTCTGGCCTAATTAAAGAAGACACAGGCGTGAAAAGGCCGCGGCAGCAGTGTGGCAGGCTTGACTCCAAACAGATGCTGCAATGAGATATGAAGGTGTGTTTCCCTCAGACACCGTCCTGAACCCGCAGTGCTGTCAGTCCCAGCGTGTGCTACTGCAAATAAACGGCCCTGCAGCACTGCAGCTTCTCTTTGGGAGGCCCTGTGATGAAGAGGGCCACTGAGGGACTCTATGGAATGGGTTTATTAATCCTGGGCACTGTAGATTTACTCCATGCTGCTTATATACAC
>JAZGTJ010008069.1:2303-21662 GCA_036877575.1 Botia almorhae | reverse complement strand
TTTAATTCTCCAACATTTTTAAACATTCCACTAACAATTTAAGAATAACAATTTTATGCAAACGTTTTTAGAACATCGGCCAATGACATCTTCGGTCTTTCTGTTTGTACAGACGGCTGACAGTTAAAACAAGAACATTAGATCCATCTAAGCCCACATCTCTGAACCGTCTTGATTTTCCTGCTGCGAGTAGAGCGACGTGCCTCAGAACAAGCTTGCTTGAGTCCATTCCACACATAGGAGGGTGTCTGTGCTGCAGTAAGATCTGATTACACTTACATTTGAGTGTGTTGAAGGCGAGTTGGTACGCTACACGCTGAGATGACTCATCCCTGGCGACAGGCAAGCTGACCTCTGACCTTTTGCCATAGCTGATGAGTCTGTGAGACGCAGGTTTGTCCAGGTGTGTGTTCTGAAAGATGGCTGCAGCATGCAGGTAAACTCTGTCAGAGAGGCCGACAGGACTCTGCTCTGAGGTCATGGGGCTGGGTTCAGGAATTGGAGGTTCTGAGGGGGCTGGATCCAGCAGAGAGAGATGTTTGAGGCTGGAGATCTGAGATCCAGGATTATAAGAGCGACGTGAGGAACCTTTCCTGACCATCCTGACATCTGACACACACAGAGATTAACAAAACAAAGACAATGAACATCAGTGTACATCTGACTGGGAGCAGAAACATGCATTCTGAACACTTATTAAGTATTCAAGTCATTCATTTTAAAGAAACATAGAATAAACACAATTGAAACTTTTTGCAGAAAGAAGTTTGATTGTTCGCTCTTTAATTTTAAATAATTAAGTCATTAATCTATGAGTTTTTCACAGGCAGACAAACGCGATGTTATGTACGTGCACCTCAGAAACGTAATATCATTATATGCAGTCTGTTGTTTGCAGATTATTTTCATATAATTTCACGTGTCAGATCCATATATTATTAAAACGAAGGAGGGAAATCTTGCAACCATATTTTTTCTTACCAAAAAGTCCCGGAAGTCTTTCCTCCTGCAGCGGTTATAAACACATCATGACATGAAATCTGTGAAATCACAGCAGAACGTCCTTATGTTCGCATTTCAGCTCTTTACATCCGAGCTTTATTAAACATCACCAACAAAAAGAGCACAAACCCGCAAACGGACAGAAGTTCAAGAAAAAATGACCCAGGCGGTATTCCGTCTCCATGGTGACGGGATGCAGAGCGACAGGAATGTGGAGGACGATGTGGATGATTTAATGTCTATTATAAACCAACGCAGCGCATTAAAGTGGAACCTTTAAACATTTCAACACTTTCCCAAACTGACACATACCTGTAATGTTCGTCATTCTGTTGCAGTATTTCTTTAAAACGCTACATTGTCACTGTTCTGGGACCAGTAACGAGTATTAAAAAAACCCTCGCGAAATGACACACAGCTTCCGCACTTTCAATTGCTAAAAACTGCCCAAACTTCTCGCATGTACTGAAGTGTTTGGAAGTCACGGACATGTGTCTCTATCCCAGATAAATGTGTGGGGAGCAACAGAACAATCTTTAAAAAGATGTTCGCGACGAGGTCAACTGGTTCAGGTTCTTCTGTAAGGATCTGCTGCCCTCGTGTGGACATCACATGCATAACGTTAGATTAAAGGAGTTAAAACTAAAACTGAGTAAACAATGTTACATTTTGAATGTATACAAAAATACAAAACAGTGATGAAACATAAACATGATAAAAATAAAATGATAAAGATAATTAAATAATAAATCATGATTAAATTATTAATCATCACTTTGTTTCTCTTTGTGTAGCAAAATGTCCCATGAAGGAGATTAAAACATTAAATGATCTATTTCAAAGAATCATGTACGTGTGTGAGCAACACACACTCACACTCTTATCAGACACACTGGCATACCTTTATTTATTGTTTTACACCCTCCAGCATCCACAGCTCTATTCATGGCAGGAAACGGTTAATTTGCACACAAGTCAGGAAAGGAGCATTTAGCATGTTAAATTCACCCAACCTGCATGTGTTTGGACTGTGGGGAGAAACACACTGACAGGGGAACATGCAAACTCCACGTGGTATGGCCTCCTGGTTCAGGTGGGACTGGTTTAGGTAAGTAAGGTTAGGTTTAGAGTAAAGGTTAGGCACTTGTTGTATGGTTAAAATTAATGTCAGGGATCAAGATCCCTATTCAACACCGCGTCCCTTCTATCACCCAAGATCAGCCACTCTCACGCGGATAATCTGTGCTAATCTAGTTTCAGAAACATCACAACATGGATGAAACCTGAGATCTCTGTTTGGTTTGTACTGGAACCAGAAGCCCTTGTGTTCACCCATCACCAGACAAAACCAACACTCGCACACACACATGCCCACAGACACACACCCGCTCTCACACACATGCCCACAGACACACACACGCTCTCACACACACACATGCCCACAGACACACACCCGCTCTCACACACATGCCCACAGACACACACCCGCTCTCACACACACACATGCCCACAGACACACACCCGCTCTCACACACACACATGCCCACAGACACACACCCGCTCTCACACACACACATGCCCACAGACACACACACGCTCTCACACAGACTCACACACAAAAATAACAAATGTTACTACAGCAACTGAGTGATGTATCAAATGGTAATACATGACACATGGTAATACAATACTTTGATTTAAACCAGATGATTGTATGATTACCAAATTAAGTTACAGTATAACATATGGTCCCAGTAATGATATCCACATAAACACTAACAATACTGCTGTATATAACTGTATGGTGTTGTTGCTGTGGGGGTATTCCTCACCCCTCAGACCATTAAAACAGATCATCCAAACATCTTGTGCTCGGCCATGAAACTGCTGTTTATTTCACAAAGCAATAATAAATAATTGCCACATTGCTTTAATTTATACAGCTTAAATAGTATTTACAGATGGACTCTTTGATCTGGTATATAATTGAGCAGGTGTGTGTTTCCAGTGTGGACTGATTTGAATCTACTGTAGCACTGAATATACTGTTTCAACACTTCTGTTAAAAAGAGAACTTTTCTAGACTGCAGACAGCCAATGATTGTGCAGGAGGGGGAGACACTGCAGTGCTGATTGGTTGTGTGTTTTGGGGGTGGGGCTAGAGTTTGATAGAGTTCTGCTGAGAAAGATTATCAGACATGTGCAGAAAGGCACAAAATGAGCAAACAGCAAAAAGTATTTAGAGAATAAAACAGAGCAAGAGAAACATTAAAGAATGAATTTACCTGAAACAATAATTCTGCCATTATTTACTCATGTTGTTTCAAACCTGTATGACTTTATTTCTTCTGTTCAACACAACAGAAACATTCATGTATAAAATAGCTTGTTAAAAAGTTAGATAACTGATGCCAAACGATTCTGTTTGTCATGTGACCAATCATAATGCAGCAGCTCTACACATGATGGCCAATGAAATTTGAGCACTATGATGGAGAGAATGTGCAGTGATAACAGGTTTGTTCCTCCCACAAAGCTTTGAAATCAGTTAGAATATTAAATGCAGTCAGAAATCTTCTACACATTCTTGTCTGAGACTGTCTCGTCTTTGCCAGTCTGCTTTCACTGTTTGAAACTACATGAGCGTAAGGGACAACAGGTGAATTAAGAAATGGTAGAACATGAGTCAGAGAACAAAGACAGATGAAGATAAAAGTGATGAAGAGCGAGGAAGAGGAGGGCAGGTGAATAAGAGTATGGGTGGGGGTGTCAGATAAGGTGCTTTGGCCCCTCAGGTTGGACTCAGTTGCTCAGCAACAGTTCTGTAGCCGTCTCCACATCCCAGGATTTTGATGACAATGCCACTATTACTGCGTTCTGTGGGGAGAAAGTTCCACATGTCAGCCTGCAAAAACTGCATCTCTGCACATATCTAAGGCTG
Source organism: Botia almorhae (assembly GCA_036877575.1). Taxonomy (NCBI): domain Eukaryota; kingdom Metazoa; phylum Chordata; class Actinopteri; order Cypriniformes; family Botiidae; genus Botia; species Botia almorhae. The sequence continues at coordinate 17,719 of JAZGTJ010008069.1, read as the reverse complement.
CGTCTTAATTCACATCTGAACTATCATATCATTTCATTGATAGTTTCTTCTTATTTTTCCAGCTGTAGCAGTTTTCAAATGTATGCATCTAAAAGTGAAGGCATAATTTATTTGAATTAAAGGTAATGTAAGTGATGCTGGCCATTCGGAAATAGACATGCCCTTATTCCAAAGCCCCGCCCACTAAATTCACGCGTACACACACACACACACACACAGACACACACACACAGACACTGTAATCAGATTCAGATACCCCTCAGGTAATAGTGATGTTTTCTGTCTGCTTTTCATAATAAACACTTTATTGCACCAGTAATGGTTAGAAGTGTATGAATTAAGACACTGCCCTACAGATGCACAGAGGATACTGATACACACACAGAAACCTGCTTTTTTCAAGTGTTTGTGTGTGTTGCATCGACTCACTTTATCAAAGCCCATCGCACAGAGTTTGTCTATTTTACGCGTGTAGTCTGGACTGGAGACCGGTGCTCCTGCGTAAACATGACACCAGAGTCGAGCCGTCTGCTTAAACATCTCTGGCTTCTGTTTATACTGTCAGACAGGAAACAGAGACCGTCAGCACGAGTCTGTCGGTTCTCCAGCTGTGTCCTTGTAAACCACATATACTAACACACACACACACAAAGGTATATACCTGATTAGCAACTACTGCGTCCTGTGGATCATCTGGTTCTGCAGCAGCCAGAAGAGCCTGCAGTGACAGTAACACTGTTCGGAGAGTCATGGCCGCCGCCCTGCCGCACACACACACACACACACATTGATGAGTGGCAGATTCAGGGTGCCAGCGGCTTGATTTAAAGTCTGACACTAAGATCTCACCACTGGTCCTTCAGGATGTCCAGACAAATGGCACCTGTGACTGAACTGATGTTGGGATGCCAGATCTTTGTTATAAACCGAACCTAAAACAGCAGAAATAAATCCAGCATCAGCAGGTTCAAACCCTGAGACTCAGGTTTTGTTTTACTAGTTTAGTAGGATTTAGAAGTTGGTCATCTAGCAGGTCTTTCGTGTGATCCATTTAGGGGCTGATTTGCACATCTGCAGTGGAACGCCCCTCACGCACGGGTCTCTTTACTCACCTTTGGGGGGTTAAAGGGATATGTCTCTGGAATTTTGATTTCTAGCTGATATCTGCCACCTACAAAATAAAAGACAAAATCAAAACTATACAGAATGTTTAACACACAGATGTAAGATGAGTTCTTGATAGCTTCATTCTGACTGGAAAATCAGCACAATCCGTATTTTAACCTTCATACGGCGTGTCGGGTGGTCCTGCAATTTCCCCCTTCAGTTCTGTGAAATTCTCATCCACTAAATCCACTTTGATTTGGTTTTTACTCGTCTGTGTAAAAGAAAAAACATGGTCAGTCTTAAACGGCATTTGTTTGTTTTTACTCAGTTACTCTACACATGTACTGTGCTCATGATACAGTGACGTTATCAGACAGTAATATTATGGTACTGAAACATTAACATCAACATATTTACATGGTACTTTAATACACAGTCCTTACAAAAATGCCTGAATGCCCAAAACATGAAAACATCACAATATTACCACAGTACTTTACACAGCTGTGACAGCGTTACACCACACATTAAACCTGCGCAAAACTAGAGTTTCCTTCAGAAACGGAGTTTAGGTTTGTCCTTTGTTCACACTAACAGACTGCGTTACAGCTTCACTCTGTATTCAGAGAACACGCAATACATCATTATACACGTCATTTACACAATAAACACACGTCTTGTGTCGTGAATGATCATGTTAATGAACATCTGAAAGGATTATTAACAGATGATTTAATATAATCTTCTTGTCTCAATCTCGTGGCTGTGTCCATGCTATGCTACCTCAGTAAGTGAAAGAGAAACCCGTCACATGAAACACATGCGAGCACTTCTGGTGTCGGACAGGTTTCGCTGATGTTGCTGTGAATATAATCTGCTGTGTTTCACTCTTCATGAGACTAAATGTGAGTTTTGATCGAGTGCTGGCCTTCAGTTAGCAAGCGGCTAATTATAAACACACATACAGGGGCCTTTATTACAACACATCAACAAAACCCATTCAAAGCCTCCTCCAAACACATTAACATGAGCAGAAACTGTGTGGGATTAACACCTGACGGAACTCTGTCCGGCGGGTTTGGGCTCGTTCTAGCTTCGGTTCGGCCCGGACGCGACAAACAGACCACAATAAACCAATAACATCCCATAATAATTTCATGTGTGCTCATGTGACACGTGTAAACACACATGAAAGTGTTTTGTGCCGTTTACACGCGCAGTTCGGTCCGGATCGGCTGATCTTCTTATCAATCAGCACGTGTGCGCGTCATAACGCGTGATTGACAGCTGTCAGATGACAAGCACACGTGCGTGTGTGTGTGCGTGCGTGCGTGCGTGCGTGGGTTCAACGCACCTCTTCGCTTTTCAGAACCTCTTTAAACTCCCGTTTGATCCGCTGAACCGCGATGTTGGCCATGCTGTTCATACCCACCACTTCAACACACACCTCTCTCTCCCTCTCTCTCTCACTCTCTCTCTCTCTCACTCTCTCTCTCTTTCTGTGTGTGTGTGTGTGTGTGTGCGCGGGAGCGCGCTTTACTTGCAATAACACAGCTCTCCCACAACAGCCCCCCACACAAATAGATACATAAAGATTTATATCATGTATCTTATGGTGCTGTGTACAGTACACTGGGCTACGGTTGTTAACACGATTATAATGTACATTCACAAATATTATAATCATTCTGTCTGGAAGCTGGTATCATGCTTCATGATGAAAACATGCGCAAATCTTTGCAGAACATGTATGTAAATGACAGACATGTATTGAACATGATTGTCTAGACAGACATTTAGAAAAGAAGAAATGTTTGTCAGAGGAAAGTAAACTCCACTGCGGTCTGAACGGCCACATGTCTGATCTTCAAGATGTTTTTGTAAGGGAGACACTGAGGCGTGAGGATCAATCGGCAGCACTTTTATTTGTGTCGAGTAACAGGCGAGAGTCAAAACCAGCAAACAGTAATATAGGAGACTAGACAAAGACATAATCGATATAACAGGCACAGTTCAAGGCAGTCGGCAAACAATTAAAAACCATAGGTTAGTATGTATCCAAACTTCAGTATGACACAGAAACATAAAGAGCTTTAACATAGTGAAAGGTGGGTGTGAAATGGTAACACTTTACAATAAACTTACATTTGTTACCATTACACTAGCTAAACATGACGTAACAATGAACAATGTATTTCTACAGCATTTATTAATCTGTGTTAACATTAATGCACATACCATTGTTCACTATTTATTCATGTTAGGTTTATTGTGTATTAACTAACGTTAACAGATACAATTTTGACAATTTTTTTTACATGGTACCTAAGAATTACCTAAGAATAATAAATGTTGTAGTATCATTGTTAAAGTTAATTAACATGAAACCTTCTGGTAAAGTGTTAAAGGTTTACAGACTTATATAACTTTACATTTATACTGATCATTAAGTATGAATTTACGGTATATTCCTGCTAAAGGACTTCAAACGCAACAACTATTTGCACTATTAACATTCCACAATACATGCTGATTTTAATTTTAAACAGAGATGAGCCGCCCACGATTTACCAGTAAAACTGCATTTGTTGTAAGATATAATGTTATGAATTTCAGCAGGGTATCATCACACTCAATGGTTTGAGTTTATTGAGTCATTCTTGTGTTGTTTGTTAATCTATATTGAAATTATCGGGTCAGTTGTGGGTCTTTGCCATTTAAGGATATAAGGATATAATATGTAATATGTATTTCATCATCATGTTTTTTCCAACAACACTCAAGGACACACAGACACACAAATGTTGTCCACTAAAATGCTCCATGCACACTGATGCTTTACTGATGCTAACGCTAGGTTCTGCAGATAATCCCATCCTGTACATTACAGACTTACACTATTCAAAACTGTTATTAATGTCTTTGTGTTTTCACCAGGTGGTGCCACAGCACAGTTCTACTCAACAGAGTGAATTCACTGTAGAACTCATCTATATTTATGCGTTAACATCACAATATATACAAAAATACAGTAAACAGAAGGCCCAGGATTACAAATGCACAATTCATTACTCACAAAAAGGCAATATTTGTTTTATCTCTGAGAGTGTAACTAACAGCAGGTGTGTGTTGAACTTTCTGTCACACTGCTCCTCACAAATGAGGACATCCCAAAAGTTTTGCTCAGATTTGTCAGGTTTTGCTTACAAATTTCTCCCTAATATTTGGTTAAGTAACCCCCCCCACACACACACTCACACACACACGCTGATTATTACTGCCTCGCTGCTCAACATGTACAGTATTAATACTGTAATCAAGTCATATGGTCACTGAAATGAATCTTATGCACTGCAGTATGAAACAGGTCTAAAAGAAATCAATACAATTCCTCAAACATTAAAAGACAAAGAAAAGCACAATTCTTTCTATATAATGTTTTTATGCTTTTTCACGTTCATCTGTCTTACGTTGATCTGTCATACAGGTTTGGAGCAGTTTTATCAGTGCTGGTGTCCTGCTGTGTGTGTCACTCTGCTCATGGGAATCCTCAGCGGTGCTCTTCTCCTCCTCCTCCTCTTCCTTACCACAGAGACGATGATGAGAGCGCTGAGCATGGACACGCTGACCGAGAGACACACACTGAAGAACAGCAGAGGTTTGTTCTCTGCCATCTGCCTGCAGATCCTGCAGCTTGTGACATTGTCTGTGTGCCGGCAGGATAAATGTTCAAGGTCATGGGTGGACGAGAAGCCCCTCTGATTGATGATGTCACGGTAAAGATTAACTGAGGCTTTGGGTTGTGAGTGATGAGACACAGAACTGAAGAGACCAAATCGAAGATCATGTGTGTCCTGAAGTTTCCAAAAATAAAACCCTCGTAGATTGACACCATCCAACTCACGAGCTGCTCAGAGAGAGAAAGAGAGTCAGAGAGAGAGAGAGGACAGAGAGTCAAAGAGAGACAGAGAAAGAGTCAGAAGAGAGAAATAGACAGAGAAACAGACAGAAAGTCAGAGAGAAAGTCAGAGAGAGAGAGAGAGAGAGAGAGAGAAATAGAGAGAGAGTCAGAGAGTCAGAGAGAGAGAGGACAGAGTCAGAGAGAGACAGAGAGAGAGTCAGAGAGTCAGAGAGAGAGAGAGGACAGAGAGTCAAAGAGAGACAGAGAGAGAGTCAGAGAGAGAAATAGACAGAGAAACAGAGAGAGAGTCAGAGAGAAAGTCAGAGAGACAGAGAGAGAGACACACAGTCAGAGAGAGAAATAGACAGAGAAACAGACAGAGAGAGAGAGCGAGTCAGAGAGAGAGAAATAGACAGAGAAACAGACAGAGAGAGAGAGCGAGTCAGAGAGAGAGAAATAGACAGAGAAACAGACAGAGAGAAAGAGAGAGGACAGAGAGAGTCAGAGAGAACAGAAAGAACAGAGGAGAGAGAGAGAGAACAGAGGAGAGAGAGAAACATTATTGTACACTTATTGTATTGTATTGTACATTTATTGTATCTGTAAATGCTTTGGTGATATGTACAGTAATTGTCATGCCAAACGTGAGATTATAAATACAGCAGAATACTTTGGCTTCTCATAACTGTTTTGAAAGCATCTGAGATACATATTCCAGGTTCTGTTGTGAAATCTATTAGTTTATTACTTTATGTTTGATAAGCTGTTTTATAGCCTGACCATTAAAAATAAGTTACTTTTAAACACATCAAAAGTCAGTTTTTAGTTTACCATTTACTACAGACCAACATGTGGTCCCAAGCTATACATTATACAGTACGTTATATATACACACACTGTATTCTCCTTCACTGTATATATATCACACACAGTGCTGTTCATGAAATAATGTATAGGTCAAAAGCAGGTTACGTTTTTTCACAACTTGATCACTGAACATCTCCGCGTGCAATGTGACTCGTCAGCTGTAAGCTGTTTTCATGACCTCTGTCAGCATATATCACCTCATAAACACCCACTGATACACTCACAGCGCATTTAGACCTTTGAGCAGCTGCATGGCTGCAGATAACGCAATACTCTCACATCCTGCAGCTTTATTGCGTCCTGCACCGTCATCATGTCTGAATGACTGTTATCAAGAGTTTCTAAACTGTCTAATAAAAACTGTTGTGACATCACGGCTGCAGGTTCGACAGGGACATGAGGGACAGTACACAGTCAGAGAACATTAAAGTATAAGTGTTTGACTTGTAATTTCACTCAATTGATAATAATCCTTTATAACCTCAATCAATTCACTATTCACTTTGAATTCATTTTAATGATTTTTATTTAAAAACGTCAAAAACGAACTACTCCACATTCACGGGCATAGAACAATGACTTACACACTTCGAATCAGTCGGGTTGCTGAAGTACATCAGAAATTAATAACTGATAATGAATATGAACTAAATAATCGAGTGAATCAAACACTGAATGTTGATATCTGCAGACTGAGAAAATGAAGATACAATATTATTTTGGCAGAAGAGGAAATTGATGTATAGAATTATAAAACAGCATTAATGATTGTCCTTTAACCAACAGCAATAACAGGCTTGTTTTTATTCACAGCCCTCAAACTAAAGTCAGCTCACCTTTAAGCGCCTCCTGCAGGTAGTTCTTGATATAACTCTGTCTCAGCTGATCATCATAGGCTGCTTCATCATCTATCCCTGATGCTGTAATAATGAAGGGGAGGCTGTTACCATAGCGATTCTTCAACCAGCCCAGCATCTGGCGGAGGCCCCAGGGCACGACAGCCTGTCCGAGCTGTGAGGATGGCCAGGTGAGGTCATGCATCAGAGAGCAGCCATGCTCCTGGTTCTGGGGTTTGGGTGGGTTTGGGTTCTGTGGTGATGAGGGGTGCAATGGTGACACTAAACGTGTTGTGAAGTGATTCAGAGCAATAAAGTCTAGTGCTTCCTTTAGCTCCTCCTTCTCATCATCGCTGAAGCCAATCAGAGTGGGAGGTGTGGCATCACTGCTGCCTCTCCCCTCATTTATAGCAGGACCTTCATGGCCAATCAAAGGATCAAGAAAACGGCCGAGTTCAAGCAACAAAAAATGCTGTGCAGCAGCTCTGTGAGATTCCAAAAACGGATTGGCAGGTTCTGCCCAGTCAGCATGAAGCGCAAAGCTAACCGTCGCTCCATGTTGCTGGCGGAAACGTGTATCGTAAATGCGCCAAGCCTTGGCGTGCGCTAGCAACAGGTGATGTGCAGTCATTCGTCTGTCCCCGGCTGGTCCGCTGTACGCTTCTATCAGCCGATTGGGCTCGTTAATGGTGATCCACATGGGTACCAAGGCGCCAAATTCCAGGTAACAGAACGTTGTGTATTTGAGAAATGCCTCCACAGTGCTGTAATTTCTCCAGCCACCGTTCGAGTGCAGGGCTTCAGGCAGGCCCAGAGAGGGTGATCTGTAGCTGGGGTGGTACAGCGTGACCACTGGCTGGATGCCTCTCCTCCTGACCTCGCTCAGCACACACCTGTAAAACCTCAGCTTCTCAGAGTCCACAGATGAGACGTCACCAGTGGGCACAAGCTCCGCCCAGTCCAGGGCGAACCGGTAGTGTGACGATCCTGTGATCCCTACGAGGAAGAGGTGACGCTGAATGTACAGGAAGTCTGTGCACTGGGCCCCGCGGGTGTGAAGCAGCACGTCCCTCACGGGTTTAACAGAACCATCACCTGAGTAATTCCAGCGGTACAGGTGGGGGTCAGTGAACTGGGGTGAGAATGGATGCAAATGCACCTGAGATGAGCGAAAGAAACAAGTGAGATTAAATGTGCATCACTATTATGGGATGCATTTCAGAGGGAAAAACAACTACATTTCACTTTAGGAAACATTCTTAGACAATTTATTTTTAACAAAAGTTATTTCTCTCATCACCTGCAGTATTGAGTCAGAAACACCGAAGTGGAAGTCACATGGAAACTGGCCCTGCATGTGTGGTGTGTTATTGTTGTCTGGGAAGCCGTTGTCCTTGACGATCTGTCTGTAAAAGTGTGCAGAGGTCTTTGGGAGTCTGTGCCTCTGTGGTTGGCTGAAGTCGATATAGAACAGTCCCCTCCTCATTCTGTAACCGTGATTCCACTCGAACCCGTCCACCAGACTCCAGGTAGTGTATCCAAACACCTTCACACCATCTGTGGAAACAGCTACAAAAACACAGATTTTAACCAACCAGATGTTGCATGTTTTATAACTTAAAGTTGGATGGGCAATTTTGGAGAGGCTAGTAATAGCAAGCTAACTTTGAAAGCATAAGATCTCACACTCTATATATATATATTTATATTAATAGATATATATTTCTATAAATATATTTAGACCACATTACTTAGTGATTGCTATCAGCATGTGAAAATTGTTTTTTTCTGAAAAAAACACCTGCACTGCCTTCAATTCAGTTTGCAGATCTGGTGCAGAGACCAATGTGAGATTAAAAGTGCAAATCAAACACAAATTACAGACATTTTGTACTGAAAGTTGTAGTTTTCTTTAGGAAGAACGTTTTATTCATCAGTCTAGTGATGAGTGTGTGTGAGATGTGACAGGAGAGTGTATCACACACACACACACACACACCTCGCAGCACCTGCATGATGAATCTCTTCAGCAGATAAATGGCCAGTGTGTCCTCCACTCCAACAGATGCGTCAGAGAACCAGCCGCTCTCTGCCACTAGAACCTGTGGATCGCTGTACTGCTGCTTAACCCACACCAGAACACTCCTGAGGTCCAGTGTCACCATCTGACCGAAGCGAGCCAGACCTCTGACTACCCTCAGAGTTTCTGCACTGAATGCCAGTGAGAAGAAGTCTGCGGTTCCCCTCACCCAGAGCTTTTCCTCAGGGGTGAACTCTGGTATGACTCCTCGACTGAATGCCTTTAGGGACAGAGGATAGTCTCCGCTGCCATGTATCGGCTCTGCAAACCAACCAATCACAGCCTCCATTGACTTCTGACAGAGCTCCACATTGGCTGATGTGGCCTGGCCATGAAGTGGCTCCACCCAATGGGAGCCAAGAGTTATGGAGACTTGTCCGTGCTGGTGTTGTCTGAAGAGTTTGTCATAAATGTGCCAAGCTTTAGCATGTGCCTGCGGAGACACAAGAGAAAAACTGTCACCCGTCTTCACAGAAATCTGATTCTGCTTTTGGCAGAGATGTCAGATCTCCAGAACTCCAGATTTTTAATCACTTGAACAGAAACAGAATGTAGCGACCTTATACAGAACAGATCATTTACATATTAGGCTTTTTTTACATTAATATGCAATACCATTTTTGTTTTTGATTTTATACAGTAATTAAAAACACACACCCTCACATGTTTAAAATGAATAAACAGATGGGTATGTCTATCAACCGTTTGGGATTAACATTGTGGCTAGATTAGTCACTTAATGCTGTTACTATTACATTACAGTCTTATTTCTCAAGATAACATGAAAATTAAAAGATTGACCTATTCCTTAAAACCTATTGGACACTTGCAACAGAAATGTTATTTGATGGATAATATCTGAAACATTTTTAAAATACAAATTCCTCCCAAAATACAAGTAAATAATAAAATTAATAAAGCATGATATTTTAGAAAAACATTTTTTTGCATTGTGACATTAATTTCATGTCCACTATTTTGACATTAAAATAATGTTTTCTTATAAATGTTTTTCTAAGCTTCACTCATGTTTAAAGGTTAATCAAAGCTGCTCAGATTTCATTATTCTACATTTACTCTCTCAGCAGCTAAAGTGTGAGACAGGACTTTGTGGGTGACCTCTGATCTCTTGAACCCAAATTTACCCTGATGAGGTTGTGCGCGGCAATGAAGGGGTCAGCGCGTTCTCCGGTCACCCCTGGAGCGTGGGCTCCTGTCCCGTACCCCTGGACAGCCAGCAGAAAGGGGTTGTGCAGCGTGAGCCAGTACCGAACTTCTCCACCAAATGTTTTAAAGCAAAATGTTGCGTAGTTAGCAAAAATATCCACCATGTTCTGGTTCAGCCAGCCTCCTAAACGGTCCTGTAGAATCTGAGGAAAATCCCAGTGATGCAGTGTCACGACGGGCTCCACGTGAAGTTCCCTCAACCTCCTGATCAAACGACGGTAATGTTCAACTCCAGCCCAGTTGGGTTCTGATGTCGCATTGCCGTCTGGAAAAAGTCGTGGCCATGAGAGGGAAAAAGCATAAAACTTCACACCCAGATACTGAACTGATCTCAGATCCTCTTCCCACTGAACATAACTGTTACTGGTCACATCTGCCGTTTCCACACGAGTGTTGTTGACGTCTGCACGGGAACGATGAATGAAATGGTCCCACACAGACTCTCCCTTCCCATCTGCATCCCAGGAACCCTCGGTAGGAAACGCAGAAGTCGCCACACCCCACAGAAAATCAGCGGGGAAGGTTCCGGACTGGAAGTGACTCTGGTTCAGAGGCTGAAGCCAGAGTCTGGATGCTGTTCCCAGGACACACTGTGATGTCCTCCACAAACTCAACGACAGGAGAATCAAACACAAAGTTTGTGACGCAAGTGAGACAGACGAGTGGAAACACAACATTGTGAATGAAGTACCGAGTAAAATCTGGTCACCGCGCACACACAGCTGATCCAAAACCCTGTTCACAACACAAGATCATTCTGAACAGCAGGAAAGACTGAGGAGAAATATGTGATGAATGAAGACATAAACAATGAGAGACTGTTGAATCTATCAAGACTGTCTGCTGAGACACACATAAACACTGAAGACCTGTGACTGCTGGAAGATGAAACTTTGATCAATGATTAACCTGAACTCTGATCCTCTCTCATGATGAGGGAGAGAGAGAGAGAGAGAGACCAGAGAGAGGTAATGAGACAGAGAGAGAGAACACAACAAACATAATGTTCACACACTGTAATTATATTTAATGTCTGATAACATTCTGTTGACTTACAATGTCATAGCTCATATTTTACACACAAATGTATCACAGCTTTATTAGACATGTAAAAAATTATTCTGTTACAACTAAATTGACCTCTTTTTTGTGTTTCCCTCAGTCATCATGTCTCATGTTTTGTGAGACAGTTGTAATAATATAAAGCACAAATGATCTTGGTCTCATGATCTTCACTGATTTCATGGCAGAAAAATGGCTTTAATATCCTTCTAAAGACATCATGCTGTTTGCAAGATCGTTTAGCTCCAACATCAGGCTGGAGGACAAACAAACACAACGTAACTATAAACCTGTGCTTCAGATTCCGGCCCGGCATCATGATGTGATTATAGTTTTATGGTGGGCTGTGATTGATTCAGGTGACACAATCTGATGCCTGAAGGGATGTTTGATCAGATCAGCCTGAGGAGAGAAAAACAACACAGGTAACAACCCAACAGCCCAAAACCTTCTCTGCCTCAGTGTCTCCTGATGCATGCACATCCCACAGATGAGAATCCTAATGTCAAGTATATTTCTTCAGTATATTTCTTCAGTATTGAATAAACGAGAAGTTACTGAGCTAAGAGCAATGTGTCCTGGGATTGACCTCTCTGTGAAGCATTCTGTTTTAGCCAAATGAAACAATATGATTCCTTAAAATGTTGTCTAGATAAGTAGCTCACTAGGTTTTGTGCTAGTGTACATAGAACACTTTCAGCATGCTGTATAATATTTCTCATGCAGATAAACAAGAATGAACTGCACAGGAGAGAGATAGAGATCATTTAAATTGTGATAAGAGACCACAAGCTTAAATTAAATATCATGGTTGCTTAGACACACACACACACACACACACACACACACACACACACACACACACACACACACACACACACAGATGTGTGGTGAATGGTAACCAACATTTTCTGTGTGTCTAAATAAAGTGTGCAGTATTACAGCTCAAGCAGCACAGGAAGCTCTGAGTGTGTGTGTGTGTGTGTGTGTGTATGTGTGATATCACATGAAGTGATCAGTGTATCTGTGTTTGTGTAATAGGGGCTTAAAGTAGAGCAACCAAATCCTGCTCTGGTAAAACATGGAAGTGTGATTTTTACATGTATACAAAACATTACACACAGTATTTCACTACAAAAGATGACTGAGCAATTAGAATTCATGCCCGTCACAGAATCAGAACAGATTCAAATGAAAGTGAAGATGATAAAAGCACATGAATGTTTCTCTGCTCTGTATTACTTCCCCATCCATCAGCCTCAGAGTGTGACCGTCACTAGACCAGAATGTTTACAGAAGTGAAACAGCAGAAAAAGCAGAACATCAGTAACATTATTTAAATCCTCAGTTTCAGATGACAGCACAACTCTCAGATACACGTTACAGCAGACAAGTGAGTCTATCTATCTATCTATCTATCTATCTATCTATCTGAACAACTGGTGTCACAATGTCACACTGGTCAATGGTTTCTGAAAACATTTGTGATTGACTTACAATAGGAGATCCTGTTTTCCAGATATCAGAAAGATGAAGCTGTGGGGCTGGTTAGTGGGTCTTTATCTCAACTGCTTCCTTCCATCAGCCATTCTGGCCATGAAGAGGATCATAGTGAATTATTCATCTCAAAACCTTTCCTCTGTCCCAACTGACCTCAGATCATCCACAGAAGATCTAGATCTGTCTCTTAATCACATCCAGGCTCTGAGTGGCCATGACTTCACTGAAACACCACGACTTCATTTCCTGAATCTGTCCTGGAATATTCTGGCACATATAGACATCGACACATTCAAAGCTACTCCTGCTCTGGAGGTCCTGGACCTGTCCCACAATAAACTGCAGAACCTCTCCAATCAGCTGTACTTACTTCACACAGGTAATCTTAAGTTCCTGGACCTCTCATCTAACATGTTTTCTGCAATGGCCCTCGGGAGGGAGTTTTCGACTCTGAAGCATCTGCAGTGGTTGGGCTTAAGTGCTGAAAAAATACAGAGCACAGGCTTTGTGAACATTGCTCATCTTACTCTCAAAACTGTCTTCATCAATACTGACGGGACAATGGTGTATGAGAGGAGCAGTCTGATGGCCGTCCATGCAGAGAAAGCCATTATTGTGCTGTCTAACAGTGAACTTGATTGTGAAATCGCAGCTGATGCATTTGGGTCATTTAAGGGGTTAAAATTCACTAATGTTGACAGAGAGATGAAGTTCCTTGAAGCACTGCAGGAACAAGCATCTCCACAAACCATCAGCCTGGAGATTTCTCATGTGAGCAGCACTTGGGACATTCTGACATGGTGTGTGAACACAGTGTTGATGTCCTCCATTCAAGAGCTTTCTTTTTCAGATGTTACCATCACCAAAATGGCAGGTAGTGTGGATGTCGTTCCAGGCCACGTTCTGCAGTCCTTCTCTACACACACAGCATCTGTAACCACTTTCCTCTTTAATCAGGAGGAGCTCTATGATTTCTTCATTAATATACCTGCAAGAAATTTCAGTGTGACACACACACCCATCGTCCATATGACCTGTCCTAAGTCTGTCAGCCAGATGAAGGTGTTGGACTTGTCTGATTGCGCCCTCACTGAGAAGGTCTTCTCTGAACCGGGTAAAGAATGCAGCACGCTGACAGGCCTGGAAATGCTGGTTCTGAAGGGCAATATCCTTAGACATCTCAGACCCCTGACATCAAGAATTCACTTCATGGACTCGCTGCAGTATGTTGATTTTAGTCAAAATAAACTGACTTACACTGAGGAGCAGGGCAGGTGTGTTTGGCCTCCAAAAATGATCCATCTAGATTTATCATCTAATAGTTTAGACCAGAATGTGTTCAAGTGTTTGCCCCCATCCATCAGGATCTTAAACCTCCAGAATAACCAGGTAACCACAGTTCCTGCAGATATTCCAGTCTTGGACAATCTGAGTGTTCTGGACCTAACGGCTAATCGCTTACTGGATCTCCCCTCCTGTCAAGCTTACCCAAACCTGCAGAAGCTCTTGATAAGATCAAATTCCCTTTACGCTCCTTCACCAGGAGCCCTTGAGGCTTGTCTGCATCTCAAAGTGCTTGATGCAAGTCATAACCCCTTCATCTGTACATGTGCCCTGCGTGATTTCACTGCCCTCATCAACAGACGAGCGACACAGCGAGGAACAGAACAACCTGCTGTGATTCTGGGGCACTGGCCAGATGGCTACCAATGCAGCTATCCAGAAGCCTGGCACAACACCAGACTGAAAGACTTTTACCTCCCTGAGATCTCCTGCAATGCCTGGCTTCTATCAGTCACTATTCTGGTCCCAACCATCTCCTTGGTCATTGCTGTCAGTCTTCTTTGCCACAAGCTCGATGCCCCCTGGTACCTTAAAATGATCTGGAGATGGACCCGTTCTAAACATCATGCAATCATCTCTCAGGAGAGAGTGGAAGGGGTGTGTTTCCACGCTTTTGTTTCTCACAGTCAAAAGAACGCAGAGTGGGTCAAAAGTCAACTACTGCCTAAGCTTGAGGGCAGCGGTCTGCGAGTGTGTCACCACGAGCGGAACTTCATTCCTGGAAAGACGATCGTTCAGAACATCCTCAAGTGCATTGAGCAGAGCAGAAGATGCATCTTTGTGCTGTCGTCTCACTTTGTTCAGAGCGAATGGTGTCATTATGAGCTTTACTTCGCCAATCACCAGAAGGTCACACGAGGGCTGGACAGCATCATTCTTATTCTGCTGGAACCTCTGCCCCCATACCTCATTCCAGCCAAGTACTATCAGCTGAAGGCCATCATGTCCAGACGCACCTATCTGGAGTGGCCACAGGAAGCAGCTAAACAAACACTCTTCTGGATCAATCTCAGAGCAGCTCTGCAGGCTGAACTTCCCCTTCCATCAGAGAGAGAAAGTACAGCGTCTCCACACACCTTCTGATTATGAATTCTGCCAAGATCTGCATATGGCCAAACAGGCAAGAGAACATTATCAGGTCTACAGACATTTGAATTAGGGCTGCATGATATTGAAGGAAAAACAGTGTCTCTCTGCTGTCTGCATCCATCTAAAACTGACTGTACATGATCTTTTGAAGTAATAAAATTATTACAAACCACTTTGATTGCATATTTCAATATATTGAGTGTGGGATGCATGACTGCTCATTGAAACAACAGCAAACTATTTATCTGAAGAGAATACATTTTAACTGAAAAAACAAATGCTCACAGATACAAAACCAAACAAGAAGCAATGTTTTATTTTTTTATGAGTTGCCAGCAAAACATTTTCCAACACAAAACAGCCTAACAAAGTGTAATTCATGAAAACTTTATGATGTCTTTAA
>JAZGTJ010008068.1:0-21666 GCA_036877575.1 Botia almorhae | reverse complement strand
ACTGGCTAACTCAGTGTGCTTTTTCTCCTGCTTAAACTTATTGTTAAAATAAACTGTTATTACTCGCATTTGGATTCTCCTGTGTTTCCTGATCTTAACAGTAATAACTTCATGTGTTGATCTTATCTCAACCTTTGAACTGAGCACTAATTTGGAACATTTCCCATATGCCCAAAACACTGCTTCAAGATTTCTCTCACAGTCAGTCCAATCCTCTAGTCCTCCTAGATAAGTAGAATATCAACCTAAGGGTCTTGATCTCCCACCTTCCTTCTGATGTAATATAGCTGTAGCTAGCCCTGCCTTTCCCAATGCTACATCTATATAGAAGGTTTTACTATGATCAGGTACTGCTAGCTTTGTGGCTTTACCACTTCCTGTTTTAGTCTTTTAAACTTATCATCAACCTCCTTTGTCCATTGTAAGTCTGCTGTAAGGTCCATTATTGTTGCATGCTTGTCACACACTTCCTTTCTATCTTTGCTAATCTGCCTACCCAGATAAGTAACACTTTTTTCAGCAACAAGTTTCTGCGGTGACACTTTCATCCCTGCTCTGGCTAGTTCCATCAGCACCTGTTTAGTAGCTTCAATACAGCCTTGTTTGGTTTCATGGCCTATTAGAATATCATCCACACTGCAAGCACACTGTTTTGTCATCAAATTCTAAGTTCAACATTTCTTTCAGTTTTTGATTAAAAATTTGGGGGCTTGGAGAAAAACCATGCGGAATGTCTGCTCTTTTCATGCAATGGTACAGTAAAAAATGCTGAGGTCAGATCTATGGTGGAGAACCATTCTTGTTTGTTATTTAGATTGTTCAGAATTTGGTAGGGGTTTGATACCACAACTTCTTGGTTTGTGACTACATCATTTACTGCTCTTAAATCATGTACCAGCCTCCATTTCCCATTGGGTTTTCTTACAGGTAGTATTGGTGTATTACAATTACTTTGAATGTCATTTAAAATTCCAGCAACCATTAATCCTTCTATTACAGGCCTTATTCCCTCCTCTGCTTCTGCAGACTTTTTATATTGCTTCCTGTATGGCCTCTTGCTACATGGCTTTACTGTAATCAGTACATCTTCACAGCCTGTCATTTTCCCAATGTCATAATCATGTTTAGCCCACAGCTTTTCTGGCAGTTCAGCTCTAACATCTGCTCTTTTGTAATTTCCTTAACAATGATCTGCTTTTCTCTTACACCAGTGAATGTTTCTCTAAAGTCATACAGCTGCATTGATCCATCTTTATTAGTCCAGTGATCTCCTTCTATTATCCATTCCTCTCTCCATGATCTTTCTACCTCTGGTCCTAATTCCTGTGCTCTGTATTCTCCATACACAAACACAATCACATGGGGCTTGCTGTTTTTTACTTCAAAGCCTTCCTAACAACTTTAATTGTAATGGCTACACCTTTCTTACATACCAATATGCTGTCTGTTACCAATGTCACCTTTTTCCCCAATGGGAATTTTTCTCATAATCAACATCTTTTCCTTTTTCACAATATTTAGTTGTACAATGTCCTGCATATCTTGGTGCCCTTCCTTTTGATGTTTCACCGTCTCTTTTGCTTTTTCATAAACATCATGTGCTGTTATCCAATATGCTGTTGGTCCCTCTACTTCCTGCACTGCCTCTGCTGTTCTAACTGGGCATTGTAGGACCACTCCATGGGGTGATGTCTTAATTGTGGCTTTTAATGCACACAATAAATCTCTTCCTATTAAATTTGGGGCTGTTTCAGACATTACAATCCTTGTTATTACAGTTTTTCCTTCAACTTCAATAGTTAGTGATTAACTCAGCATTACATTTCTGGGGTTTCCAGAGAATCCCACTGTTCGTAACGACATGTGTGATGAACATGTTTCTACAAAGGAGGGTTTAATACATGTGAAGGTAGCACCAGTGTCTACCAGGCAGTTTAAGGTTACTTCATTAACTTTACATTTGATTAGGGGCTCTTCTTCATCACTTTTTGACAACACCACATGTTGGCCTACATTGGGACTCTCCGCAATATCCTATTGGTTTTCCCAGGGATTGGTAGGACAATCTCTGTGAAGATGACCAATATCCTCACATCCATAGCACCTCATCTTACTTTTTTAGGTTTTCACCTATAGGTGAGTTTTCACCTCTCCCTCTGTGAGGACCAGAATAGCCTCTGCCACTAAATTTACCTCTTCTTCTGTAACTGCTATTATTACTGTTATTGTTACGATGGAGGCTCCAGATCTCTCTTTGCCGCATCAACAGCGGGGGCCGTCACCGGAATTCTAACGGATCGGCACAAACTCCACTTCCCATCATGCATCACTCATCACTTCTCTTCCGGGTTCATCGATCATACACTTCCCATAAATAGTGGACGTTTGCCATTCAGCAGTGACGAAGTTTTGATTTGCCCCGGCATCAACTCTGAGCGTTTTGATTATGTACTCTGGACTGATTTTTGTGCTTGATTTTGGAATGTCTCTGTTTTTTTTCTTCATCAGGTCATCCCATATGAGGGGCCTATACTGGTCAAAACTCTGCCCATCATAGTTACAGCCCGTGACAGCCATTCCCATCCCACAATTACTCAGCACCGCCTCCATCTATGAACTGTTGAAGGATGTGATGCTAAATCCTGGGCTAGCCTTTGCACATTGCCAGGTGTGGGATGCGCTGGTGTGGACGAGCTAGCTGGCTGCTGTATTACTGAGGCATGCTGGGGTCCAAGATTGCCTTTGAGCTTTAATTCTCCTTTAACTTGAAATGTCCCTTCTGTATTGGTATTAACTCTCTCTACTATCTCTCTCAGTTCAGAATTAGGATAAATGCCAGCTGGCTCAATTGGCTTTTGTTTTTCGGTTTGGGTAGGGGGAGCAGTAACTTTCTTAGTTTTGAGAGAGGGATTGTTGGGAGGGGATGAGGAGGAGCTAGAGTTGTGCATTGAGCTATGCTCTGCCCCTCCTTCGCTTCTTCTCTAGCCTTCCAGTATGCAGAACTCTCCTTCATCAGTTTACCCACAACAGTTCCCCACTTAACACAAAACTTCTCCCACTTTTCCATCATATCTAACCTCTGCATTCTAACAGCCCGCTTCTTTTTATCAACTTTTTCAGACAACCAAGCATGCACTGCAGTAATTACACTCTGTTCCCAAGTCCCTTTCTCTGGCCAACACAAATTTACTGTCTTGTCTTTTTCTAATTTTCTATTTATCTTTTTACACTATTCTGATGGGTCTTTAAAATCTGCCTCAGGATTCTTTTTTATCCAGTCTATGGGTTGCATGGTCAATATTTTCTCGAATTTAATTTAGTCTCGCCCATTTTTACTGTGGGTGTTCGGAAAATACTTCAAAACCAACAATGCAGAACACCTCAAAACCAGCAATGCAAATTCTATTGCAAATGACACCATCAACATAATTTTTTCCTGCGTCCCCATCTCTTACAATTAGCAAATAACTTGTCTAAAGGTATTACAAACTGCTATTCTTTTGTTAGACCCAATTTTTATTGACCTCAGACCAGTTTGGCTAGATCACTTCGCCAGAACAATCCAACAATCCTATTTCCTCACCAGGGAAATAAATGTGTACTTCTAATTCTGCTTTAGGAGCAGTTCTTTAGATTTTTAGTAAAATCACACATTTGCTTAAAATAGATCAATCCGAAATCTATTTCTGTTGGCAATTCAAACCAGTTTTTAAAATCTTCAGAACTGTTTCCTTATTTCTATGTGAAATCACACATTTATATAGTGTAGAGCAATCCAAACTCTACTCAAGAGCAATCCAAACTCTAGTGAACTGTTAATACAAAACGATTTCTTTTGTCCTGGGAAATTCACAGAATCGTAGTAACACATTAGGGTTTGTGGCAAGACTACTACACCGGAGCAGCCCTATTTTCCTCCCAAGGGAAAATATAAAATACACTTTTGGTTTGTTTATCAGAACTACCTTTAGTTCCTACTGAAACCCCAGTTCACTTTAATATATAAGCCTCCACATAGCCTAGAGTAATTTTTAACACCACCAAATGTACTTTCTAGGAGACAAGAGCATGTGAAATACAGTGTCTCATACAGTCCTGTTCTCATTTAAACCACCAGAGTCACAAAGCAGGTGCATCCTATGCAAAATCTTTAAGTTACAAAAAGCTGTGTAATATTAGTGACTTGAGCAGAAATTTACATCATTCCTTTAATCAAACACAACCAGCAAAATTTGACAAAGTAAAAAGCCTTTGCCTTACCTGCCAATTGTGGGAGCCCAAGTCTCAGTTGTGCTGATGTCTGGAAGATGCTCGATCTGGTCTTTGTCCATGTTTCATGGACAATGAGTCAATGTCTGGAAGATGCTCATTCTGGTCTTTGTCCATATTTCATGGACAATGAGTCAATGTCTGGAAGATGCTCTTTCTGGTCTTTGTCCATGTTTCATGGACAATGAGTCAATGTTTCAGCCAAATTGATGTCTCTCAGGGACCCTGCTTTCGCGGTGCCAAAAAATGTGGTGGAAAAGGGACAAAATAGAGCGGAGTAAAAGTTTTACAATACATATTTTATTAAAGAATTACCAGTGGTGGAAAGAGTACTGAAAATTTATACTCAATTACAAGTACTGGTACATTGCTGAAATGATACTCAATTACAAGTAAAAGTACTGGTGTTAAAAAGTACTTAAGTAAAAGTACAAATTACTCCTCATAAAAACTACTCAGAGTACTAATTACTTTTTAGCTGGTGCTATTTATTAAATTATCCATAATTGCTGAATCAGACAAGATCCGGACAATAAAACACATTTAAAGATACTATAAACACTTTTAAAACTTTGTAAACAGCATTAACTGAACTGTCAGGTGTGGTTTATATACAAATCACAGAACAACACCCCTAAACATATATATATATTGTGACGGTCTCACAAAAAATCACTTGCAAATTATGAAGAAACTTTGCTATTAACCTAATCACGCGAACCGAACCGTCAGAAATCACAGAACAACACTGCCTAGTACCTAAACATATTAATAAATAAATATCACATAAATAGAGTTATAAGTATTCTTACCATAATGTGGTTTTTTTTGGGATTAGAGGCTGAAGTCTTGTAAACCGAAATCACAGCAGATGGCAGACATTGTTTACACTGCATCAGCACACTCCTCCAGGTGTGGCCATGGGCACTCATCCTCTGCTATTTCTTCGTCATTTGTGCATTCTTCAGATTCATTATTGCTGTCTTGAATCTCCATGTGTCAATCAATAACTTCTTGACTGTACGATAAAGGCCAGCTCACGTAAATCTGCAGTAGCAGGAACTTGTTTTTCGGTTCAAATAACGTACCAGGCTTTTCATTGGTCAGTTAAAATTAGATATTTTTATTGGCTACCGAAATGCCGGTCAGTGGTTGAAATATTAATTCAAATTACAGTACTGCGTAACGAATTGTGATTTTAAAAATAATGAAGTAAATTACTTAGCTTAATTTGTACTCAAGTACAAGTAAAATTACAGACTTAAAATGATACTCATGAAAGTACAAATACCCCAAAAATGTACTTAATTACAGTAACGTGAGTAGTTGTAATTCGTTACCTCCACCACTGAGAATTACTGTAAAGCAAAACAGTAATACTGTCACATCAGTTGCATGCAAAGAAAGTATGCCAACCTTGCTATCTATCTCTGTCTTTTATTCTCCTGAGACATGTGCTCTGAGGCCCCAGTAGTCTTGATTCACGTAGAGACAGCAAGAAACAGCTGCTTTGTGTCTGTCTCAGAAAAGACCTTGAAACCTCGAAATTAGCATAATTATAATGCAATGATAAAGTTGATGAAGTGAAAATATTCCCTGACACCCACACTCCAATACACAGGTGCAGGATGTTTCCAAGTTGTTTCCAAGCTAAGCAGGTTTTGAAAAAATACAGTATATACAATATATTATGAAAAACATTATTAAATTTCACCCCAGGAGATGGCACATAGAACATCTTATGTGACAGGAGTATAAGGGAGTTGCAATAATACCATTCCTCATTCCTTTGGCGTGACAAGGCATCAGCTTTGGTATTCTTGGATCTTGGGCAGTAGGTAACTGAAAAAAAAAGCAAGTGAAAAAGAGCGCCCATCTTGCCTGATGTGGATTTAGTCTTTTGCCTGACCTTAGATGCTCCAGGTTTTTTTGATCAGTAAGCCCTGTGAACGGATGAGTGGCTCCCTAAAGCCACTCCTTCAAGACCAGCTTCATGGCGAGGAGTTTCCGGTTCCCCACATCATAATTCCTCTCAGTGGAGTTGTGTTTCCTAGAAAAGAAAGCACAGGGGTACATTTTAGATGGTGAACCATGACATTAGGAGAGAACGGCCCCTACCCCAGTGTTTAAAGCGTCCACCTCTACAACAAAGGGGTGGTCAGGATGCCAGAGGATTGGGGCTGAGGTGAAGAGTTTCTTTAATTCTAGGACCGATTGGCCTTTGGTGACCATTTCAGCCTGTTGGAGCTGTATTTAGTGAGAGTGGTAAGGGGAACGGCCACAGTTCTTAAACCTCGAATAAAGCAGTGAGGGAAGTTGGCAAATCCTAGAAACCGCTTTAAGCTGAGGGCAGGTAGAGCTGGTTCTAAATCAGGCGTTGCAGGACTGATCGGACGCGTTGGTTGTGTATGCACACAATTATCCATTTATCCAGGTGTTATTATGTATCTAAAAAAGTGACATAAATGACTGAAACACTAAAGGGCTATTGGCAAGACCAAAAGGCATTACAAAATACTCGTAATGGCTGCTTGTGGTTGAGAATGCTGTTTTCCATTCATCCCCTTCTCATATTCAAACCAGGTTGTAAGTACTGCGAAGGACGAGCTTGGTGTATTATTTTGCCTGACGGAGTTACAGTGCGACTGGAACTAGGGGAAGGGGATATCTAAATTTAACTGTTACCTCATTAAGGCCTTGATAATCAATACAGGAAAGAAGGCCGCCATCTTTCTTTTTTCACCCGCCGAAGCAGGTGAATTGGAGAGATGAATAAACCCCTTTTCAAGCTCCTCTTGGATGTAGACCTTAATGGCTTCAGATTCAGGCTGTGACAATGGAAAAATCCTCCCTTTGGGAGGAACAGTTCCAGGGATCAGGTCTATGGCACAGTCTACAGATCGATGGGGCGGTAGTTGGCATGTCATCTTCTTGCTGAATGCCTCGGACAGATCTGCGTATTCAGGCGGGATGGATGTGTCAGTAGTTGGCATCTCCTTGAGCGTTACGGGAGGTTTGCATGCACGGGTGACCTGAGTGAGACAGAGATCATGACATTTAGAGTCCCATCAAGTTATTTTCCCCTCTTTCCATGAAATGACGGGGTTATGGAGTCGAAGCCAAGGTAGATTATGATGGCAAAATATGTATGAAAATATGTATGAAAGGCCCAGTTTGATTGTTTGTTTGGGTGATGAGATGATATAGAAGCTAATCTGTTCAGTGTGAAGAGCTCCAATGTGTAATTGAATCTTTTCAATGATCTGGTGCATTTGTCCCTCTCCGAGTGGTCGGCCGTCTAGCGCTTCCACTGCTAGAGGAGAATTACAGGAGGTTAGTGCTAGGTGATGCTTGAGAGCGAACTCATGGGACATGAAATTACCCTCTGCTCCGGAATCCATCAATGCTGAGGTGGAAATAGTTAAATCAGCAATCACCATCTCAACAGATACATGTAAAATGGTTGATGATAAGTTAGGAACATTCATAGCACCCACCGAAAGAGGAATAGTGGCAGGTCGGACAGAACAGGAGGTCTTTAAATGACCGGCTTGACCGGCTTGACCCCTGTGTGTCATGAGTCTACAATAGTGTTGACTTTGTAGATTTGGTTCTCCTCCAATTCAATAGGAGGAAGAGGGGGTACTGCTTCTGCACCAGAACTTGTAGCAGAGGGTCACTGAAAGGTACGAATAGAGAGACATGGAAAGGGGGTGATATCCAAGGAGAGCTAGAAGGGAGGTTGAGATGGTGGGAGGATGGTGCGGAATGCTTTTTTGAGGTGTTGGAAAGCTTGGATGGCTTCACAGTTGAACCTACGATAGAAATGTGCAAATCCCAGGTAACGTTGTACTTTGACAGTCTTGGGTTGTGACCTGTCCTTAACTACCTGTACCTTCCTCTGGTCCATCTGGATACCATGCTGGTCGATGATGTTTCCCAGGTAGTGTATGGTTTGAAATAGAGATGGTGTTGATGGAGTTTGGTAAAAATGAGTCTGCTATGATGTTGATGTTCAGACAGATTTTTGGAATATAAGAATTTCATCAATGTAGACAATCACAAAATGTTGGAGATACTCACAGAAGAATCCTTTCATGGAACACTGAAGGGGCGTTGGCAAGACCATACGGCATGACCTGGTGTTTGTAGTGCCTGGATGAAGTGACAAATGCAGTTTTCCATTCATTTCGTTTCTGATGCGTATTAGGTTGTAAGCACCTCTCAAGTCTAACTTCGTAAATATCTGGGCACCACGTAGTTGTTCCAGGGCTGCTGGAACCAGAGGAAGGGGGTATCTGCACTTGATGGTTTGTGAGTTGGTAATCGATGCAAGGCCTCAATCTCAGTCCTTAGCCACTAAAAAAGAAGCTAGATGCAGCAGGGTTTGATGAACTGATGTTTTAATGCTTCTTGGATGTATTCATCCATGGCCTTCTGCTCTGGGATGGAGGATACATCCTACGTTTAGGTAACATTGCTCCAGGGAACAAGTCGATAGCACTGTCCTGATGTGGTGATAACTGGGTAGCAATCTGCTTGCTGAAAACATCCTGAAACTCCCGGTACTCTTCAGGAATCTCACATTAAGATGACACTAAGAGACTTTCAATGGAGGTGGAGCCTACTAGCAGCAGAGAAGACTGAAAAGATGGTTTTTGGATCATAGGGAGACAGGATTCATGACAGGTAGCACTCCAATGAATGATTTTTCCAGTATTTCAGTTTATTGAGGGTTGATGTAATTGTAACCATGGGCGTCCCAGGATGATATCCACAGTGGGGCCCTCCAGCACCATAGAGATAAATTCCTGATGAAGCCAGCCTACACTGAGGTTGACAGTTGGGGAGGAATATTGTATGGAATATTGTCCCAGAATGGTTTGGATGCTCATGGTCTGTGAGATGGTCTTTTTTGAACATCTGGAGTAGTCGGAGTAACTTTAGGGATATGAAGTTCCTGGAAGATGAGTCAATGAGGGCTTTCCCTGAAACAGAAAGTTTACAGGAGTTTACTATGACATAGTTTTGACTAAAGCAGAGACAAGAGGAGTGTGCTGCTCTTAGAAATTGAAATGGTATTTTTGTGTATTATTTTATTTGTTTTTTCTCAAATAAATTCTTAAATTCTTTAACAGTTTAGATCTGGAAAACATTTGACTAAGTAATTCATGTTTTTAATTAAGTTATGGAGGTTTGAATGCAACAAGTGATTTGATTGTCTTTGATGTTAAAACGAACACTGTTATTGATGAGGACGGTTGTAACTGAAGGAAAACAGTTGACTGTCATCAAACAGAATAACTGCAATTATGTTTTTGTACCAGGGACCGGTTTCATGCATGAAAAATGTTCCGCAGACCAGGCAGAGGCGCGGGGGTTCCAGTGTGAGCCCTGTGCTTGTTTCCTGCAACTAGATGGTCCCATCTGGGGGTGATGGAAGACAGTGACACTGACATTGTGTTCCGTATATCCAGTCTACTCCATAGTCTTGTTTTGGTGGCTGTCATCACAGAAAACCCTGCCTCACAAAGATATGAGGTTAAAAACAGAAGACTATAAGGTGCTTTTGTGGCAATGTCAAGGTATTCTGCTTTGACTTTAATCCAGAATGCAAAGAGGTTTGAAGTTGTCTCAAACATGGACCGAAGGCCACCATTATTTGCAATCTTAACCAGTTGTTCCTCTTCAAGTAGGGATAGGGTTGATTGACATGGCTTGTTCACAAATGGGTTGCGGATCCATTCCTTTTCCATCCTGGGGTCTTTTGTGATTGGGAAGTAATGCTCAAACTCTTTTGAAATCTGCGACAGGTGGTCATGTACCAACTGGGAGAATGAAGGTCTGACCTTAGTCTCCTCTATAATTCCTGCTACTGTGTGAAACATGTTGAAAATCCCTGCATTCACTCTCTGTCTGTCATAATTCCAGTTGGGCTTTGAATGCAGCAGCCTTATCTGACAACTTGAAAACAGTTGTCATTTTCCCTTGAAGTGAGAGATTGAGTTTATTGAGCAGGTTAAAAATGTCACACAGGTAAGCAAGTTGAGACCCAATCAGTGTTGCTGAAATACTCTGCCAGTGGTGACTGTTTTTCTAAAAGAAATCTCTTCAGGCTCTTGTAACTTAAAATCTCTAGCCAGCGATTTGCCTCTAGAAAGCCATGCAACTTCTGTGTACAAGAGAAGGCGTCTATGTTCTGCATGCATCTCTTTACAGAGCTGCTCGAACAGATGCAAATTAAGGGCATGTACTTTTATGTGGTCACATCTTGCAAAACACTGTGAAACTCAGGTGACGGTTTTTGGCTCGCCAGTGTAACCAGTCTGCTTTCATCCGCTGTTACTCCTTTCTGTGTTGTTCATAAAAAATACCAGGAGACTTGCCACTTCAATTCACCAGAGCAGTTTATTGACAGTCACGCCCAACATGGATTGGCAAACTTCTCTCACCAGTGTATGCAATGCGAACTGTGGATTAACGTCAATGAAGTAGATAAATCGTTTCATGGGCATCTCATAAAGCACATTCCTCTTCCCAATGTATGTAATGCGAATTGGCCATGTGTAACAAGCAATATGATCATTGACACTGAAAAATACTATTAACACAATACAAGAATAGAAAAAAACAATGAAAAGTTAAGAAGTGAGAAATACCTGTGGATTAATGTCAATAAAATAGATAAATCGCTCGTGGGCATCTCATTACAGCATATTCTTGTTTGATAACACCTGTTACCTGGCTAAAAACTCAGAACCACGCTAACACAAATGCAAATACAGCCCACACAATATATCTTCAAGCTCCTAATCCATCCACACATAAAACATACAAAAGAACATTGCATATAATCTCAGTACTACTTACCAAATTTATACCTATTTATACAATTTGTAAACCTAATTTGCTTATAAAAATGAAGAGCTCTGACCTCTCCCCAGTGTATGTAATGCGAACTGGCGACAGGCACGCCCTCATGTCAAAATGCCTAAAGGTCTCTAAACAGTGGATAGAATAAACATATATCGCCCAAAGAAAACATAAATCAGTAATACAATAATAAGGATTTTAGTGAAAAAGCAACAATGTATTACATTCAAGTTGTATTCATTATAATTCGTTACACCAGCATTTCCCTATGGATGACACAGTGTGTAAACTCAAATTCAAAAGTGACCTCCTTGATTCATGTTGTCAGACCTAAAAGCTGTCCAGTCATCACAGCCGTTCTGTCCGTGCGTACACCGATACAAAATGACCAATTAAATCTTACTGATATGAAATCGTTCAAGGATTTAAATAGCTGTGGTGTTGGTTGGCAAAAAAAGTGCACATAACAAATTGTCATGCACATCCTCCTGAAAAATATATCTTACAAAAACAAGCAATATTGCCTTGTTGTCAACATCAGGAAATTCGTCCACCTGAATTGCGTACCATCTATCCTCTCTAACAACTGTGCCTCAACGTCCTCCGCTATTTCTTCTTGTTATGGTGCTAGCTGAAAGGGAGACATTTGCTTTCCTTTTTTCACTGCACAAGTTCACTGCAAATGTCCCTAGTAGCAAGCAGAATCAATTCTTCCCCAATAGTAAAGGGCTTCTTAGCTTTAGCAATGCGGGCCACAACTAAGAATGATGCTTTCCGCACAGACACATTTGTTGAAGTGGTGGCCCTCAATAATTGTTTTTGTCCTTCATGCTCATGTTTTTTCTTTCAGAAAATCCCAAGGGCTTGTCATTTAATGCAGGGTGTTTTGTGTTTCATGGCTTTATTAGCTAGTCGGTGTAAGAAAAAGTGAAGAGGACGTAGAAGATCTTGATGAAGATGTTTATTGTAGCATAGCAGTGGCAAAGTACATGTTGTACCTTGGGTTCAACGGAGTTGGAATGAACCCAGAACATCCTTAGCTCAAAGCTTTTATAGTTAACGTTTACTACCCTTAATGTAAATGAAGTTGCTCCTTTCGTAGCAGTTGTGGTTGGTATGTTTATCATGTTCTGACACCTCTTTGTCTGAGATGGTTCTCAGTGTCCCACACCCGCTTCCATGCTACAATGGGTCACCATTTGCTCAGGATGTAATCATCTCAAATGGTCAAGAAACAACATAACTGTTGACTTTCTTCTTCTCTATAATAATTAAGCCATTTTGGGAAATGAGCATGATTAAACATATATTGTGCAGTGGAATCTGGGTCGAGGCAGACTATAATTTCTTACATCGGTCACCGCAAATTATACATAGCGGGTGTGGAGCTTGTGTATCACCTGTTGCGATAAACCTGTGTAGGAATCTTGGTATTTTCTTTTAAATGCAGCTTCCTTTTTGCTGGCAGTCTGTGACTCTTCTGCTGTCCCATCATTTACTTTTTCTTTGCGGCCTGGTACGAAATAATCCACAGACTGGTACCGGTCCGGGGACCGGGTTGGGGACCCCTGTTGTGATGTATATTTATATTTACATATAGACTATAATCTGGTACACAGGCTGTTATTTGTTCAGAAATGCAGATGGAACTTGTAGCACTTGTGTCAAATAATCACTTTATGCTAATGTCAACTCTAGGCCAGTAGGTTCGGCTATGGAGATGTAAATTAAGCAACTCTAGTTTTGTACACCCAAATGATTGTCCTCCCTGTCCCACTCTTGCTGCTTCAACCGCAACTCCTCTCAGTTCTTTTCAACTAACTCTTGCAGGCGACAGAGATGTGGCCGTCTTCACCACACCTGAAACAGTAACCAGGACGTGGTCTGCATTTTGTGACAGGAACACTAGTCGATCGTTGCTGCACTTTATATGAATACATTTACAGCTACCCAAAGATCTGACTTTAGTTACAACTCTTTTGAAGTAATGGTGCTTAAAGTATATAATTTTGTAAGCGTCTGCTGAGTTGCTAATTGTGCAAATATGTTTTAAAATTGGGGGAGGTTGTGCAATATCTTTGATTCCAATTGAAGTTTTAATGGAATTTCTAATTTGTAGATAGTAATAGTGTTCTTTTCCTAAATAACATTTCTGCATTAATTCTGTAAATGTAATGAAGGTGTTACCCGGAAACAGGTGATGTAAATGTGTGATGCCTTTCTCCTTCCATTTAGTGTTGTTGAGTGGACTATGGTTGATAGTAAAATCTGGATTATTCCATATAGGTGAGTTGATGTGTGGAGTAAGCTCTTAGTTAGTTAGTGTGTTAGTTTGCCACCAGGCAGTGAGAGTTGTTTTAATCATCAAATTTATAAATAGACTTATAAATAGACTTATAAATAGACTATAATAATGCCTTTACATTCTGCTTGTTCTAACTCTAGCCACGGGTTTTGGATGGTGTCGTATCTTGGTTTGTATTGTAGATGAGATGCTAAGTAATAGTGTAAAAAAATTGGTGCTGCTAAACCGCCTTGAGCTTTATTTTTTGTAGCATCTTATTTTTCCAGTAAAATGTACTTATTGTTTGATTTAATGAGGTAAACCATTTGTTAGTTGGCTGTACGGGTGTCATGGTGAATAAGTAAAGGACTTTTGGTAATATACACATTTTAACTGTTGCAATTCGACCTATAATCGAAAGTGGTAGGTTCATCCATCTAGTCAAGTCTTCTTCTATTGTTTTTAGTAGTGAAGTAAAATTAAGGTTAAATAGGTCTGATAGGTTCTGGGATATCTTTATTCCTAAATATGTAATGTTATTTATTGTGAATGGTGTATCCTGTATACTAGTGCCGTGTGGATTCATATTCAGTGGTAGAATTGTTGATTTGGTCCAGTTTATAGAATAGTCTGATATAATAGAATATTTGTTGACGAGATTAATTTTTGGGGGTTTTGTAGAAAAAGCAATATGTCATCTGTATATAAGGTTAAATCATCAGAAACTAACCATCATCTACTACAGCAGTTTTGCAGAGGCTGTTGGGATGATGTTCTTATCTCAGAAATCCATCTTGAGACTCATAAAAACAACCCTATTGAATTCCAAGACTTATTGTGTTCCATCAGAACCAGAAAAGACAGGAGTACGCAGAAGTTGTTGCGCATGAGAGGCCACATTGGTGGTTCTAAGCAGAAATCACACCCATTGCCTAGATCTGAACATGCTTACAGCCAAGATACTGCCATTGCAAGCAAATACCCTTCTGAGTCCTGGTTGTTGTCTGAGACCGCAGAATTTTTTCAATTCAATTTTATTTATATAGCGCTTTTTACAATGTTACATTGCTTCAAAGCAGCTTTGCATAGAGAAACAAAGAGTAATAATAAAAACAGAACAAATGACATGTTAATGGTATTATTGCAAATAATATGTGTGAGATGTATTAGACTAATTAGTTATACCAGGTTTATAGTATGTTTATGAATAAAGGGTTGACTGAGCTGATCAACCCTGAACCGAAAACCACAAAATTATTAAGCAAATATGCATTCTAGCTTACATAGAGATGACATATAATAGACAACATCTTATGGGACGGGTATAAAGGATTTGCAATAGTACCATGAACTACTACACAACATGAAATAAAAAGCATACATACATACATAAAATATATACAATAAAAATATTAGGCTAAGTTAGACGTCAGCAGTATCTGATATAATTTAAACCATGCCAGTGCAGGTCCATTTATGCCAACATAATTTTCAAGCCTATTTAGTAGTATACTGTGGTCAATAGTGTCAAAGGCTGTGTTAAGGTCGAATAATACTAGAAGTGAGATACAGCCACGATCGGCTGACAAAAGCAGATCATTAGTCACTCTGATGAGAGCAGTCTCTGTACTATGATATCGCCTGAATCCTGACTGGAAATTTTCATAGATACCATTTCTTTCCAGGAAAGTGCATATCTGTGAAGACACCACCTTTTCCAGTATTTTTTAAATAAAAGGTAAATTTGAGATGGGTCTGTACTTTACTAGTTCCCTGGGATCAAGTTCAGGGGTCTGAAAACAGCCAGTTTGTAAGGTTTTGGGACTTATCCGAACACCAATGATGTATTAATAATACTATGTAGAGGGTCTATAATTTCAGGCAGCATCTCTTTCAGCAACCTGGTAGGTATAGGATCAGGCATACATGTTGTTGGTTTAGATGCTATGATTATTTTTGACAGTTCATCACTATCTATAGTAGAGAATGACTGGAGTTGCTGCTTGGGCAGGTTATAATGCACTGATTTGTTTGTGTTGAAGACAGTTGCATGTTTATGATTTTTTCTCTTGCAGTGTCTATTTTGTTATTAAATACCTCCAGTTTTGTTTGCTTCCAGTTGCATTCCATTTTCCAGGCTGCTCTTTTCAGAGCGTGGTATGCTCATTATACCACGGCGTTGGACTGCTGTCCCTTATCTTTTTTAACCATAGAGGAGTGACTATCTCTAAGGGGTTATAAAAATAGGGAGTTACCATTTTCTGTTGTCAAGGTTTTCCGAGTCATCCATTATGTTAGGGAATGAAGACAGTGCAGGTAGGTTTTTCATAAAATAATCTTTAGTGGTAGAATTGACTTTGCAGCCATAGGTAAATCTATTTTAAAGCACACCAGATAATGATCTGAAATGTCTTTGCTCTGTTGCAGAATATTGATGTCATCAACATTAATACCATAAGACAGGATCAAATCTAAAGTATGATTACGGTGATGAGTTGGTCCTGACACATGTTGTGAGACACCAATAGTGTTCAAAATGTCTTTGAAAGCCAAACCCAATGCATCCTTTTCATTATCCACGTGGATGTTAAAATCACCAACAATTAAGAAGACTTGACCGGTACTACTTCTGATAATCTAATGAAATAATGAAAAGTCAGCAAATTCCTTGATAAAGGAATTCTGTGTGGTACCCTGGTGGCCTGTAGACAGTAGCTAGTAGAAATGACAAAGTCTGCGTATTTACCCCAGATGAAGCTATATTAATATCAGCTATAGACACAAACACTGTAGCACCAGTTAAACAATGGAAGAAAGACCTGAATATCAACACAGATGTGGAATTCTGGAAAACAGTTTGTAGAAATACTTTCATTTTTAGCACAAATACAAATATCCAATTAATTCAGTATAAAGTTGTACATACACAACACACATTACACAACACAAGATGTTCAAAATGGGTTTAGGAACTTCTGACAGATGTACCAACTGCAAATTAAATACACAAGACTCCTACCTTCATGCATTTTGGTTATGCCCACGAGTTCTTCAATTCTGGACAGATGTTATAAACAAATTTACAGAAATTTTTAAAACTATAATCCCAGCGCTCCCCGTACTGTGCCTTCTCGGCAATACCTCTCAAACCCATCTTTTAAACATCCGATACCTTTACTCATGTCTCTAGCTATCGCCAAGAAAACAATACTACTTAACTGGAAAAACAAATGCCAAATATCAGTTACACAGTGGCTACATCTGTTAAGGAATTATATTATTCAAGAACAACATACATCAAAAACACAAAACCAATTATTCAAGTTTAATACAACCTTCAGCCCTCTGTTCCTACCATGAAATATTGAATAAATCTAGCTGGTGAGCTGATGTCCCTATTAAATCTCATGATATATATATATAAAAAAAATACCTTTACAACATTACAATATAAGAATAAAGCATGGGTGTTATTTACTAAAAAATAAAAAAATAATTTTAAAAAATAGTTACGTAATATCCCTGACATGTAACAAGTCCTCTTTTTAATGTGAAATCTCTCTGCAGTTCTCAAAATTTGTCTGCTAAGGAGAAGAAACTTATATTGCAAGCAAAGATTCAGCATTTTTATTTAAAAAAAAAAACAATTTGTTCAAATTTGCATGTGAACCACCTGCTATACTCGCATCATAAATTGTGAATCTAACAGGCAGAATGACCATATATGAAACTGCCATGATAATAAATTCAATATGACAAGTGAATATGGAACTAGTAAATAAAGACTCCGGGGAGCTAACGAAGAACTCCGGGCGGTGGTTTAAGATTCTGTCATCACTGTGGTATTCCCAACCCAAACGAGCTTTGATCGTTCCGATGTAATGCTTTTACGCACGCAGGCCACATTAGAGTCCAAAAGTTTTATCCACTCAGGCCATCTCAAACACAATAAGAAGAGACAAAAATACAGCATTCACCAGCTGTAGTTGTTTTCCTTCAAAATTGGTGGCTCAGAAGTTCTAAGTCATTTCAAATGTCATTCACTGTATTTACAAAAGGGCTGCCAACAGGCTAATACATGTAATTTTCTATATGTTAGTATTCAAATGTTCTGTATATTTGCACATGCATGAAAACAATAAAGCACTGTTTGAAATGTTAAAATAAATTAATTAATAAAAACCTAGAGTATCTTAAAGATAGACTTTTACCAAATTTCAATTCTCTGTCACCTATTGCCCAAGCTCGAAGAACACTAAGGCCGATTCACTATCCTGTCAATCAGAGGAACTTCCTACTCCTCCTAACAAAGAACCCATCATTCCTATCAGACTCTTAGTAGCCCCAGTAATTTGGGATATTTCCACAGAAATAAACACAGCTAACATCCAACACCCTCCTCCTGCCGCTTGCCCACCCAATCTAACATTTGTACCTGAACCGTTTGGTAAGCACCTCATCACTTTGGTCACCCAGCTCCGGTCATCGTGGAATTACGGCCACCATTGAACTTCTAAAGAATCGTTACTGGTGGCCGTCTCTATTATATACTATTAAATATGTTAAGCAATGTGCCGTATGCCAAAGTTTGAAGAGTCCTAAGCAACGTCCAGCTGGCTTACTTCAACCCCTACCCACTCCCCAACGCCCTTGGTCACACATCGCGATAGACTTTATCACTGATCTTTTTCCATCTCAAGGATACACGACCATATTAACCATCATGGATCGTTTTCCTGTCGCCTCATTCCATTACACAAACTCTGAAACACTTTGCAACAATGTTTCTAGATTTTATGGCCTTCCAGAGAACATAGTATCTGACAGAGGTCCACAATTCACCTCAGGGGTCTGGGAGTTTTTCAAGGGTCTGGGAGTTAATATGAGACTCACATCTGGTTATCATCCCCAGTCTAACGGTCAGACGGAGCGTCTACTACATGCGGTCAGGAGACAAACTACCCAAGCTAACGCCCATCGCAGATCCGGTCCAAGGTATGCTCCTGCTCAATGGGTTTGATTATCTACCTAAGATCTTTGTCTCAGACTTTCCTGCTGAAAACTAAACCCCAGGTATGTAGGCCCTTTTCAAATTGTGAAACAAATTACTCCTGTATCATTCTGCCTCAAACTGCCTAATAATGGAATAATGGAATAATAAAGGAATTTTACTGGACTTCCGGAGAAGCCAGCCCCTCGTCCCCGTGGTAGACCCCGGCGCCATTTGTCTCCTCGCATCAGGAGCCGCTCGCGGTGGGGGGGGGGGCTCTGTTACGGTGGAGGCTCCAGCTCTTTCTCCACCGTGCCACCAGAGGGAACCGTCGCTGGAATACTAACGGAAGTTTCAGCGAACTACAAATCTCAGCATGCACCTACCTTGGATTGGATAATTTCCTGTTTGTCACCTGATCGTCATTAGCTCCGCAATTTAAACTGTCTCTTAATCTTTGTAAAGTCTTGTTTGCCTAGTGCTGCATTTCTGAGCGTTTTCCATTGTTTATTCTGATTGCCTGCCATGTATAGCCTGGATTGTTTACGTTAAATCTTTGTTGCCTGCCCTTGACTTTGGATTGTTTATGGTTTATGATTGTTTGCTGCCTGTCTTAATTCACGCCTGTTTCCTGAACTGATGTCCAGTTGTTTCATGAACTGAGTCTTTCAGTCTTAAGGATTGGGCCAGAAGCTGCCTTATTTTCCTAGTCTCTCTTGGGTCATTTGGTGTTACTCCTTCCCATGAAATTCTTTTGAAGCTTGGGCAGGGTGTCATAAACTTTCCTGTTGGTGTCAGAGGTGCTGATAGCCATCAGGAGGAAAAGTTTTCCTCCAGACTCTCTGGAGCCAGGGGTCTTTTACGCCCACACTGGGTTTGGAGGTCTTAAGTGAAGGGGTATTTTATGATCCCTAAATGTTCCAAATATAAGCCATCCTCCTAATGGCTTCACTTTTGTTCATCCAGTTGCACTGGCTGCCAGTAACTGCTCACATCAAATTCAAGGCTCTAATGTTTTCATTCAAAGTGACTACTGGATTCGCACCTCCTTACCTGCTCTCACTTCTTCGCATTTATATTCCCTCCAGAAACGTACGTTCAGCTAATGAATGTCACCTTGTGGTTCCATCCCAAAGGAGGGAAGAAATCACATTCCCGGACTCTTTCCCAGACTTTTACTCTGCCCGGTTGGTGGAATGAACTACATAACTAGTCAGAATCAGAATGGCTGAGTCACTAGCTGTTTTCAAAAAATGACTAAAAACTCGATCATTTCGTCTTCACTTCCTTAACTAATCGATTAACACACTGCCACTACCTCTACTTCTACTTCTTTTATTAAAAAAAACTTGGCTTCTTACACTGTGCTGGAATACCTGAGACCTGTTTATAACACTTATTCATTGTTGCTCTTATAGTTGTTGAAATTGCTTCCTTGTCCTCATTTGTAAGTCACTTTGGATAAAAGCATCTGCTAAATGACTAAATGTAAATGTATTAGGCCATGCCAGAAAATACAGAGCACTGCAGCAGGAAACCGCTACATTAATCCGGAATACCAGAAAATTGGTCAGGCCATGGGACTTAAGGTAGGAGAAATGGATGAATGTGGCTGTAGAGATCGATGAAGCATTAAAATCAGCTCTGCAGTTGGGTTGTTGGGTGAAGTTCCTGGCTCCATTTTGTTGGTGTTGTCCGGTCTTCTGTTGCACTACAGATGGGATCGGAGACCAAGATAGTAGACAGCGTGTTGAGCTAGAGTGTGTAGCTCACTTTCGCTCAATTATGAAGACAAAACAAATCATCCGAACTGTGTTTATTCTTCACTCTTTTCATGCTCTCTCTATACAACATGCAAATCGGACAGGAACACTTCCACATCAACAACGTAGTGACGTAAAGCACGTAAACAACATGATGTCATCATTACAGTATTATAATACTTTCAAATATAAAACAATTAGGCAATTTTAATACAATGAGTAAGAGTGTAAATACTTTAACATCCCCACTCACTCGTAGCTCATTGTATTACATGAAAAATAAGCAACCATTTTCTCAGTGGGACAGTAGTCCAAGATTACCTTGCCATCATTTACAGTTTCCCTTATGAGGTACTTGATGTCTATGTGTTTGCACCTTTGTCTACATATTGGGTTTCTGGCTAGTGCTATGGTACCTTGGTTGTCCTCATACACTTTTGTTTGTGCATATTCAAGTATATTCAAGATATATTCCTGTATAGCTGATGCTAAGGACATGTACTCTGCTTCACAAGTTGACAGTGCAACTGTTGATTGCTTTTTGGTTTTCCATGAAATCAAAGAACCCCCCTCACTAAGACTGACACAATATCCTAAAGTACTACGTTTATCTTTTGTGTCTGATGCCCAATCAGCATCACTGTAAACTCTCAGACCTAATTTCTCTGTGTCACTCTAAAAACTCTCGTTGTCAGTCATGCGTAGCTGGTTTAATGCTGTGTACATATTTATTATCCGTGGCTTGCTTTTCCCTAAATAATGTTCTTTTAGTATTTTTAGGGCTTTTCTTCCATCATCAGCAGCTTTATGTCTTATCAGTGAAAGGCTTTTATCATCTATCAGTCTTATCAGTTTAGCATAACAGTCAGCATTCTTCAGTCTATTTTCGGCTAGTTGCTCAGCGTTAGCATCAGTAGGCTCATGCAGTATAGTCTCTTTTAGCTTTAGACCAAGAAATCTTGTTTCCCAAAGATCGTATTTATCTTCCAATCCGTCACACAGAAACTGTGGTGCTAGAAATCCTGATGCTCTGCTTACCATTTTTACTCTCTTTTCCTTTTACACACATAATACGTCTTGTTAACTTACTCAATGATGATCGTTTGTCTCGGTGCCTGGGCCCATCACCTGTTGAGCTAGAGTGCGTAGCTCACTTTTGCTCAATTACGAAGACAAAACGAATCATCTAAACTGTGTTTATTCTTCACTCTTTTAATGATCTCGCTATACAGCATGTGACTTGAACAGAAATACTTTCGCATCAACAATGTAGTGACTTAAACCACGTAAACAACATGACGTCATAATTACAGTATCATAATACTTTCAAATATAAAACAATTAGGCGATTTAAATACAATGAGTAAGAGTGTAAATCCGGCTTCACCATCCGCACCGAGCTCCCTGACCTGGAGACTATATACAGCAGGCGGTGCTGGACCAAAGCCAGGAGGATTGTGAAGGACCTCAGCCATCCCAACAATGGA
>JAZGTJ010008067.1:0-21667 GCA_036877575.1 Botia almorhae | reverse complement strand
TAACCACATGGAGTTTGATTCATATATATGCAATGTGTTTATTTAATTTATTCTAATATGCAGCTCAATATGAGCTATTTTCAAGCATCTTAAATAGATAAGGCTTTATCAGTGAGGGTAGACATGAAAACAGCACGGCGTTTAGTGCGGAGTTGAGCTTTCCAGTGACTACTAATAGGCTTTTCACCAGACTGCTTTAGCACTTTGAAGCCGAAGAGACTTAATGATCCCACTGTGTGTATTTCCATGCAGGGTAAAGCTGTTTCTCGCACATTTTTGAACTCATCATTACTTTAGATGTATAGCCTCTTTCCCTTCTCCAGCATGTAATGCAGCTTAACTATGTCCCTGGTATGCAAATAACACAGGCTCTTATACTCCTACATGGAAAACTGGAATGCTGTACCAGCTTTTTCTCCATTTCTCACACTCCAGGCTATATGCAATACTGTGGAATAGTAATATCAAATTCTGGGAGCGAAAAATGGTCCTAAAAGGCAGCTCTGTGTTTTTGAACAATGTATTTGTAAAGATTGCATGGACTGTTCCATATTTTCAAAAAGGTTGTTCTAAAGAAAAATGTGCTATAGTGTGTGTGTGTGTGTGTGTGTGTGATTATTAGCTAAACAACTACTATACCATGATAACTACTATTGTTACTACTGTACATAATAGCATTCATTTATCAATTGAGAGTCTTATTCATTTGTATTAATCTATTATCAAGTATTTATATTTATTTGTTTTGTTATGTAAAATATAATAACTGACAATAATACAGTGCTTCATGAAAAATTATTAAATAATTTGATGAATTCTTGTTTTTAAATGCAGTGGCTTTAAACTGTCTTTAAGCATTTTGAGAATTATTAAAAATAAAAAAGCCTCGTTTGGTTAATATTTCTTACAAAGACACAAATGAAGCATCATAACATTCCAGTAAAATTTCTGGCTTGTGAAATCCGACATGTCAGTTTCTGTAAGGGAGATGGCTCATCTTCAAACAGCCATCACATGTCATCAGATGTCAAAATGAGTGACGCGCAATAGCTTAACTTCTCAAGTACCGACAGTGAGATGGAGAGATAAACTCTGTGCCTCTTCTGTTTATGGACAGATGGTGTGGTTATGTAAACAGCTGAGCTCTTTGATATGGGGCTTGACACCCGTTTCCTTTCTATGAGTGCGAAGTGAAATGTGTTTGTGCACAAAAATAAAGTGCTAGTCAGTGTGACTAGAGCTGAAAGTCTATTAATGATATGAATCTCATCTCGAGTGCAGATGTCTAAACAGATTGTGGCAGTCAATTAACTAATAATGTGAATGACAACAATTAACACATTTCGAGTCCAAGGCATCAGTTCAACACAATCAGATGAGTTACATAATGCAAAATGCTCAATGCAATTTCTGTTTGTTATTGCAATATATTTACATCAATATATTTTATATTAAATATTTCTATATTGTCCATACAACCTGTACTGGTATGTCTATAATTTTATCGTTTATCCTTGTTCTTTTAGAATGCATCTACACTGGTCTTATTTCTGCGAGCACATTAGCATATGTTTGAACTATGGCACTGCATACCTCCACA
This sequence comes from Botia almorhae, assembly GCA_036877575.1. Taxonomy (NCBI): domain Eukaryota; kingdom Metazoa; phylum Chordata; class Actinopteri; order Cypriniformes; family Botiidae; genus Botia; species Botia almorhae. The sequence goes on along the minus strand of JAZGTJ010008067.1, from coordinate 20,067 downwards.
TCGCTCTAATGTATACATACACACAGAGAGAAAAAGAGGAGCCGCGGGGCACACACATGTGGGTCTTTCCCGCTCTCTCCGGCTGGGGCACAGGGGACTTCTCTTAAACTCCAGCAGGAGGGACACCTGTTCACTCACCCCCCGAAGACATGAGCCCGGTATAGCTCTGTCAATCTCTCAGCATCCTGGCTGTTTAACACATGGCAATACCTAACCGTTCATTGACTCAGTGAGAATGGAATGACTGGGTAAAAACCTGAAATGTTTCGACATGTCTTTACATTTGTTTCAGCTATTTACATTTAGTGTAGGATCAACCTATACTTTACGTTCAAGTACATTCGTGTTGTATATAGCTTTAGATTTACAAATGACAATATAAATACAATTCGCTTGCAGATCAGAGCATGTTTATCTTGATCACATTATGTCAATAAAATAAATCTATTAAGAAAACAACATTTACAAACCCAATTCTTACAACAACAAATATTTCGATAAAATGATAAAATCATAATGCCAAAACTAGCCCTACTGAAGTATTCTATCCACAATATTATTGAGTAAAACACTACTGAGCATTTTGACAGGCAGAAATCCAACTGCAAATAATTTGCTTTGGAGAGAAGAGTCTTATGAAGGCCAGCTGAATTACAGCAGAAGGACACAGGGGATTCTATTGCTAATTTAATGTAATATAAATTGCACCACAGAAACAGACCATTTAAATTACTGCAACATGATCTGAGTACTGCAAAGTGGGTGTATCTCATTTGCTATAATTGCATGCATTTGCCTCCAAAATTCCCTGAATTGGTCATGCCATTTGTGGATCCAGCTGTTTTATGTTTTGTTTCACTCTCATTTGTTTAATTTGTTTGTCATATCCCTGGTCTGCGCATCCTCCTGTGCATACAGAATAGCATTCAAAAGCAGCACTGGATTCATGCTGTAGAATGTTGTAGACAGGAAGCAAACATTGTTTACATTTTATAGTGCATTTCATACCCATGTCTATACCATGGTCAAACATAACATAAAAAATATTACTAAAATAAAATTAAAATACCATATATTATCAGGCCACATATAATGTAGGTTTATCAATAAATGATAAAAATAAATATGATTTTGGATATGGGACATTCCTAACTGACTTTCTCCAAATCATCATTAAATAAGCATATATATATATATAGTATATGTGTGTGTGTGTGTTTACTCAACCATATACTGGGGACAAATTTGTACCCAAAAGTCAGCAAAACCTGACAAATCTACGCAATATCTCCACATGGGGATGTCCTCATTTGTAAAACTGTTATAAAAATATAGTAAATAAAGTTTTTATTGTACAAATATACAGTTACTTTAACATCTTCAATTATTTGGACAGACACAATGTCTGTTGCATCACAAAGAGCCTTTGTGTTGACACAAGATAAGATAAGATTAATGTGTTCTCATAAAACATTTTAATGTTACCTTTGACAATGTTACTATTTTTCCTATTTCAAATCCATCTCCATTTATGATTCGGCCCCAGAGGTTTTCCTTTTCTCTGAACTTCTGTGACAGGCCTGGCCTGAGCAGCTGTGAGGGGGTGAGAGGTGATAGCCTTTAGTGATATTCAAATAAACACTCTTGAAGTATTGTTCAACACAACAAACCTTTCGGCAGCCACACGCCCCCTATAGCGCAACAGCATTTTCTGCCTCGGTCATCGCAGTCTGCATGCACATCTGCAGCTCTATATATCACAGCACATTGCACACCCCGGCATTCCATAGAGCGCAGTGCCGGCAGTGATTTGTGCTCTTCCGTCCTGCTTTTTTATTCCATTTTCAACTGTAATCTGAATGTCCTCTTGACTAAAAGCGCAGCCTTTTAAATCAATCTCGCAACCCCAATGTAAACCTGAATCGCATTATAAAGCACGCTGATGTTACAATGGCATCTCCTCACCTCCTTGTTCTCCCTCCGCACTTGGAACGTGCACATTGTCCTGAGCTAACAGATGGGCAATCGTGAAGCCAGGGATGCTTAAAAGTGTTTAATAAATGTAATACAGCCTATATAGTGTTGAAGAAAGGTGCCTAAAGCAGAACCAGCTGTCTGACCGTGGTGAGGGACCTTACAGAAGATTCTGGCCCATAAAAATGATGCCTAATTTAGGCCAACATGTGGACCTTACTGATATGCAATACAGGGTCCTGTTGTATATTGGACAGTTTATGGGCTACAGGCCTAACGTTACTTCAGGCTAATTTATGACTTGGATGGATATTTTTTCTTTATATACTCTATCAGAGGAGAACAATAAAGGGAAGCAGGTGAGGCTGGAATGTGGAGCCTTTCATGTTTTATCCCACTCAAGAGGCACAGAGGCGTATTACGGTCTTAGAAGGTAATACATGAAAGTGTCTAACAAATTGTCAAATTAAGGATTGGTGTCATGACCCCTGGTGGTGTCTATTTACAGCCATGAGCTTATTCCACCCCATGAGATTCTTTAAAAACTGAACAGTGCGGAATTGAGAGCTGAATTTATGGAATAGAGAGAAAAAAAACAATCTCTTATTAAAAATGAGCGATAAGAGTCAGCAGGGGAGATTGTGAATCACCTTTATTTTCTCGCTCACATGTATAGTATACACAAGGGTGTTCTTGTAGCTTATCCGTCGGAGCATGGCGCTAGCAACATCAAGGACATGATGGTTTGATTCTTAAGGTACACACAGACCAATAAATGTATAAGTTGTATGTACATAAGTCACTTAAAAATGTCTGTCATATGCATTAATGCAAATGTATACATTAAACATTCATCCATGTGGTCTTAGTTACACTGGCCCAGGAATGGACCATACAGCTGTCTTCAGAGCTTGTATGCAAGGAGGTCCACCTCTCTGCTTCTTCAGCTGTTTCCTGGTGTTTGCAATGAGGCTTAACTCAAAATGGTGCAGCGAAGGGGCCCTGCTCAGTTTAAGCTGTCTTAAATGCATTTTATATGACCTAATATTTCATCACACCAGACCCATTTTCATTCTGAGATACACTCCAGATAAGAGTTATAATCTATGTGTGACGAATGTGCCAGACTCATGCCTCTGACTCTGGTATGTACACAACACTCGTATATGACAGGCTGATGCGGAAAAAGAGAGAGACAGAGACAGAGCAGGTGTGTTTGGTTAAAATGTACCTGTCAAGTGGGGTGAAATACATGTCTGTACTCATTTAAATGAATCTCTTATCAGTGCCTCAAGTTCCCCACTGATGAAACATGGCAGACGGCATGTTAACATGTTTGCGTGGTTTAGTTTTGTCAAGAGCCGCCAATAGACATTATTGACTTCTTTGTCTACAGGAGCGGACATTATAAAAACCCAACGGGACTTTACAGAGCCGATCTTGATCTTCCCTCTACATTCTATTTGTATTCCATCATTTATTTTGACAGTTTAATACTGATTTAGTTAATCAGCTTGTGAAAATCTGATGTACATGATCAGAATTAATTTGAAGTGATGGTTACACTTGGTGGACATGAAACAAAAGTAATTAAAATTACAAAACAAAAGAAATTATTGGCCAAATTAATATATCCACTCAGGAAAATGGCATGTCATGTTCTGTAAATGACCATTAATCTGCCTGCAATTATTAATGACCTGCTTATTAAAAACAATTAAAGCTATTCAATTTAATAAGAATATATATTATCAGCAATTTCAAAGGTCATTATTTCAACAAATGTTATTGTGTACAAATGCTGTATAAAATTATTTTACAAGTTATGTTTTAATTTATTTTTAATGTTTAATTTTTTAATAGTATATGTTGTAGTTTTGAAAGCATTATAATTTTAACATGTATTTCCTTTTCTTAAAAAAATTATTAAAGTTTATGTGTGATTGAGGAACTGTAACATCATAGTCACTGGAATTCCCGGGAAGGGCGGCAGTAGAGGGCTGATCCTTTTGCGCAGATCCTTTGTTTCCACGGTAACAGAGGAGGAGTTTGCACTTCAACCCGTGACCGCATCGGCGGAAATGAGGAACTAGGAAGTCGCGTAAAGGGCTGATGTGGAATACCGCACATTTGTTAAAGATGAGTTAGTGTCGGCTAATGAAATGTAATCACTTCAATTCACCACAAATGTAGAGAAATGATACCGGTTTACAAAACCGATTATCTCACATCATGCCACACAACGGTGCCGCCGTTACCAGTGCACGGGAAAGATGATTCAGAGGTAAATACCAGAGCTTTGAACTGTGTCTATATGTTGACAGGGAGCAATAACTGTGTGTAATAACGCCGTTAGTGATGCTATAATGATTATTTACCATGTCTGACAGAATGACAGTATAAAACTGAAAAATCACCGCCCCACAAAAATCATAACATTTTAACATGACATCATTTTTCATAACATGAAGAATCAACTGCAGTTTATATAATGTTGCATTATTAATGTCACTCATCAGTTTAAGTTTAAATTGTAATTGTCATTACGTTAACGGTTTGTGAAACTGATTTTGTTGTATTTTTGTCTTAGTTTTAGATCACCTGATTTGGAGAGGAGTGATTGTATAGTGAACGTGTGTCAGCGGTGGTGACGCCCGTCATTATTTTCTCTATTAATAGACGCTCCTTAAAGCAATGGAATGCTCACATTTCCAGTGACAAATATTGCCTTCCCACACTGTTAAGCCTTTTTTAATAAGTTAATATTAAATATGAAATAACTTAAATAACATTTCCAGTGATTACAAGATGATGCTAAAATCAAATTAATCATTAAATTACTACAAGTACAAGTATACGTACTTTGTCTTTGAGGGTAACACTCAGATATTTAGCAAAAACCATACATTTACATTTAAAATCATCATGTCACTGGCCGAACAGTCACAGAAGTGGTTTCCAACGCATGTCCAAGTCACGGTCCTCCAAGCAACAGACCTGCAACCAAAGGGCAAGAATGGCACCAATGACCCCTACACCATCATACAGCTGGGCAAAGAGAAATACTCCACATCAGTGACAGAGAAGACCCTCAGCCCGATGTGGAAGGAAGAGGCTTCGTTTGAACTGCCAGGCCTACTCATGGAGAGCAACCCAGAGGTGTACGAGCTGTGTCTAACAGTGATGCACAGGTCCCTGGTTGGGCTGGATAAATTTCTGGGCCAGAAAATCATCAACTTGAATGAGATATTTGACAATAAGCAACGTCGAAAAACCGAGTAAGTCTGAAATATCTCGCATTTTTGTGCCAGATGTGTTAAGGCAAGATTTTTGTGGAATTAAACAGTTGTAGCAATCCTTCAAAGATGCAGAAGTGCAACTTAAAAGAGGAAAGGGATTCTAAAGGTCGTCTCCTTTCTTTGGTATCAAAGTTAGTGACTATATTGAATATTTGGATATTGTAGTTAATGCCATTTCAGTTGACGTTGCAATCTCTACATGAAAAGTCTTTCTCATTTACACAATCCAATTTTTGTTCTCTTATTTAGAATAACTTAGTAGCTCTGTGGGTTCAGTTCAGGCTATTAGCTTGGCATGTTTACTAAGCCTATTGTTTTTAATAACAGCAGACCGTGTTGTTTGTCATAACAGCTGACCGCAAAGCCTTACAAGGATCTACAGTTTCAGCCTACAGTGTCTAGTGTTCAGTGCTTGTCAGCATAAAATATAAAGTCAAGTATATATGCCAAGTTAGATGTAAGAGCCTTGAAATGAGCTTTACATTTCTATTTTATTTTTAATTCTTTAAGTTCTGGCCATTGCTGACATAGATCACAGACGTAATCCTGTCTGACTCATTAGTCTTTATTTGGTTTTAAAAGAATGTAGTTGCTTTTCTCCCAGTAATGCAAAAATGTGTAACATGCTGTTTTTTTCAAGGAGGACGTTTAGAAACTGAGGTCATTTGTGTTCTGGTATGAAAGTCAGATAAAGACACCTTTTCACCCCCTAAACTACAGTAGGCCTGTTTGAGTCAACTCTAGGCTGATGAACAGGTCGAGTGAGGATCATTATGCATGCTGTTGTATTTTTCTCTTTGTCAGACCCTACTGACTAACAGGTGTATGTCCTCTAAAGCGACCACATAATTTTGATCCCCCCCACTTCCTTTTTTTGTCACGTTACATATGCTTTTTACTGTAACAAAATTTTAGTCCTACTTCATGGGCACCATTATCATTTTGTGGGCATGTACATACTAGCAGTAGGTTATTTGTGTAACAGAAGAGAGACCAGTATTGCTGGTTAGAGTAGAAAGGGCAGTTCCAAACGTCCTGTTAATGAATGCAACAATTTCTAAACCTTTGTTATTATTATTTATGTGTGTAGAAGTGTACAGGGCTTGCCCTAAAATCCATTGCATTTTAAATCATTACTTAGAACATTTCAACACATTACATATTTCCTGCACATTAGAACATCTCCTCAAAGCTGGTGATGATTTGCAGTTATTTATCACATTATTTATTGAATAATCCTATGAAACACACACGTAAGGGCAGTTTATTGCACAGTAACTCATTGCTGACATCACTGTTGACACATTGTTGACACACAAACTCTGCTGACCTTGCATCAATGGCAGACCCTTTCCCTGGAACAACTTTCCGGGTTAGCAATCCCCATTGACTCTTTCTGCATGCAAGCGTTTCCTCTATCACACGCAAGGGTACGAGAGTCTGTTTCGACATTGGAGTCGACAGGCCCTAATTATCGCACACCTGTGTTTGTTGATTGTACGGAGGTTCCCAGCGGTCCTCACAGAGTGGGAGTATTGTGGTTCCAGGCAAAAGAAGATTTATCTTGGCCCTGACTCCCATGTGAAGAACAGGGGCTGGCTGGCTCACCACATGCCCAGATCAGAGCTTCCTCTCTGGGCCCGAGACCAGGTAAACCCCCTTCCCTTGGATCTACAAGCTCCCAAGTGTGTGGATGGTCTTGGAAAGAAACATAATCGCCAGTCACTAGCTGTGCCATGATGGAAGAAGAGCACTCAGCAAGATGGCAGCCTGTGACGGCCCTACAGGGAACCATGCTGTGATACTGAAGGAGTGTTTACAGTAGCGTTTGCTTGGAAGAACAGTGTCTAGGTCAGAAGTGTGAAACTTTTATTATGGAGGACTGGTTTTCAGTATCAATGCCAAGAAATGCAGGTGTGAGGGCCCAAGCAATAATATTTTTCCCAAAAAAATACTGAAATCTCTCCACACATAAACCATCAGGTTTTATTTAAATAGATATTATGGGTATCGTTGCAAATGGATACATACAGCTGTGTAAAGAAACAAAACAAAAAAAGCATGTACCTGTGTTCTCAAAATGCCCTAGTTTTTAAATACTGGAGCACCCCCTTGAAAGCAGTGTTACCAACATTCTAACAATGCCTAATGCTTCTTTAAAGAAATTCAGCCAAAAATAAAGTTCTCTCATCATTTCAGTTATTTTGAATGAAGTTTTTTTCCATACAATGGAAGCATTTCCACATTGACTTCTACTGTAAGGAAAAAACACAGATTAGATATTATTCAAAATACCTTCTTTTAAGTAAGTAAAAGTAAAAATTTTAGGTAGACTATTCCTTTAAGTGTTCACTAAAATTATATCTAAATCAATCCTCTTCCAAGGGTCCTAAACAAAATGCAAGTATCCCAATATTCGGCAACTCTTGTGATTTCACTGAAATTTTGTCCATATCATAATCTTCAGGAACTGGGGTGGGCTTCAACTTTAATGAACAAAGGCAAGATTTGTGCAAATGCCACCACGTTTTCACAGCGTTATAGCATCAATCACATTACTTCCAGCAGTAAAAAAAGAGCAGGAGGTTAAACAAACAGAAGCCAGGGAATGGCCTAGATGGGGAGGGTATTACTTCACATTCTTTATGTGGCCCAAACCTTTGCAGTTACCAGGGAATTATGTTTATCCCCACTATAATATGCGTTCTCAGGACGGAGGGAGGCTTTTAAATGGACTAAATGGACTATGCTGCAGATTTGTGTGAAGTGAAATTGGGTTTATGGCCAGACAAACACATTGCCCCCGTGTCGTTTTTGTATGAATTATACATACACAGCAAAGCCTGAAAGAGAGTCTTCCCATCAGGGGGGGTGGTTTAAGAGTAAAGGGGATGTGAAAGACTGTGGTTTTCTCCTGTTTGTTTGTTATCAGGCTGTGAAAGCACATCTGCAAACTACTGATGCGTGTACCACCAGCCTGGCTGTTTTAATCAAATGTAAGAGGCAACCCGTGGCCTACTCTGTTATACTGTGTATTAGGGATGTTTAAAGCTGCATATTTTCTAAACTGACTGGGTCTGGTGTCTGAACGACTAGTCGACTAATCTGACCTAAGGAAGCCCTGCATAATTAAACTGGTTAATCTGACCTCAATCTGACATTTTAAGAGACATTAAGACTACTGCCTTAAAATCACCAAGTCAGCACAGAACAGATACCTGGGATTTTGAGACAAAAGGGGATAATATTAAAGATTTCATTATACTGATAGCTTTACTGCTTTACTGATAAAGTTTTGCACTCCTTATTCTTTCTGTTTCTCTCATCTCAGCTGGTTCACTTTAGACTCAAGGCCAGGTAAGAAGAGGAAGGAGCGAGGGAAGATTCAGGTCAGCATCCAGTTCATGCGGAACAACATGACCGCCAGCATGTTTGATCTGTCAATGCGAGACAAACCCAGATCGCCGTTCTCCAAGCTCAAGGAAAAGATGAAGGGGCGCAAGCACGATGGGGCCTTTTCAGACACATCCTCTGCCATTCTTCCACGCTCAGGACAGAGCGAAACCGATTCTCTGCCAGACCAGCACCAGTACCCTCGGGTCCCACCTGAACCCAAGCCAAAACGCTCGCTGCTCACTGGGACGCAGAAACTCTCTGCTGCTCACTCCATGTCTGATCTAATTGGAACCCACTTTAGGCCTAAACTGGACTCAGTTAACTCTGAGGGGAAAGGTGACAACATGCATGTCTGTTTGTTTTTGTTGTGTTTAAATGAGTCAATATACAACTTAGCATCATTATAGCGATTTTCATCTTTTAATGTTCCTATAGCTCAACTGGTAGAGAAATGCTGATACGAATTCCCAAACAAAATGCCTAAAAATAAAAAAGTACATAGTAAAAGTAACTTTGGATAAATGCGTTTATGTAAATGTTTCACAAGTCTGCTGTGGACTTTTTAAAAAGCAATTTATTTTCAGTGTTTTTTTTGTATTAACAGAGCTAGTAGTGTCCACTACAGAGTCATAGTTAGGAACGTTTCTTTCCTTCTCATCCATAGGGGGCGCTCTATCTCACCGTCACTCTCAGAGTGACGATCCATGTGATCCTTTCTCTGACATCGGAGACAACATGCCTCAGAAATTCGCCACTTTGCCGCGCAACCACAATCCCTTCGAGGGAGATCAGGTGATGTTGGGGACAGAGAAGAGAGAGAAGAAAGAGAAGATTGGTCTTCTGGGCAGAGTGACTGGGAAGAAAGAAGGTAAGAAGACTGGGACTGGAACACGGACTGGCAGCTCTGGAGACCTGCGGTCTCCAAACCCGTTTACCACTGAAACATCAAGTGAAACCAACCCGTTTCTCTCACACTACAAATCCAGGTACTGCTCTCCATAAATGATTCTGTCATTATTTACTCAACCACATGTCATTCCAGACCTGTATGCTGTTTTTTATGGAATACAATAAGCAAAACTTTTAAAGAATCTGTTGCCAAACTCTACAGCCTTTGGTCACTGTGGCCTTTTATCATTGTTTGGTAAGATCTGTGTAATGAGTTTAGAATGACATAAAGGCAAGCAAAGTTTGCTTTGTGTGAATTTTCCCTTTAAAACTAATAACGTAGTGACATGCTTCTCTTTACCCTCTCCCATTAATTTATTGATTTCACTTGATTACATTTACTTAACACTGTACATCTGCATTTCTGATGCTATGATGTTTGATGACTTGATCTTTTCCATTACATCTGCTTAGCATTTCCAACTTCTTCTCCTCTTAGAACTGTTTCTCAGTTGGGTTAAGTGGAGACATTCCAGCAATTAATATTTATCAGGGAAAGTCTGTCATTAGAAAGACCTTATCGGTGTCATTAGGCTCAATCCAGGCTACAGGGGCCTGACCAAGCCACGGTAATGAGATTTAAATGAGAGATAGACCAGTCAATTAACAATTTATCTGCTTGTGGCCTACCAGGACTCACATGCTCTCATCTTACCCTCTCATCTTAGATCACAGGTCTTCCAGGGGTCACAGATTGGGCAAAAAGACATTCAGCAACCAGCTTAATGTTGCGTAGTGGTCAAAAATAGGTTTGTTCTTGGCACAATTATACTGTAAATTAATTAACTTAAGCCAACCTGGTAATTCTTAATGAACGCTTACCCACCCATTTAGTTTGTTGGAGGTCTCATAACAGTAGGTCCATAAAGCACTACGCCAGCTTTTTATACTGCAAGTTGCAATGGTATTTGGCAGTTGTGGTTTACAAAATGATTGTACTGACTTCATTAGACTAACACAGAGCTGTAACCAACAGCAGTTTTTTTTTGTTGTGGTCAGTGACCTTGTTGGGAAATGAAGAGTAGACCTGCAACTTAAAGCTTGCATGTGAGGGGGTGTCAAACCATTTCCTGACAATAGAATATGACCCTCTTCTTGTCACATCACTAGAGATTAGCTCGCTAAGTTGCTTTGAACTTTCAAAGGCAAGTGGCAGTTGCACTTATAATGTGATGATTTGATGTTTCTCATGGCCGCTGTGCTTCTGAGTGTCTGCTGCTGAGCAAGATCTCCGTTGATTGGTTTAAAAGCTAAAAATGGTGCTGTTCTGTTGGACAAAAGAACATTGGATGTATTTGTTGATGCTTTTGCAAGTTAAATCTTTTTCCTCCCTGGTTAGCAGTGACAACATGAGAAAACCCACCAGTAATGAGGACCTTTCTCAGAAATCCAAAACCTCTCCTGGCAAGAAGCTGGGCCTGAAAAACACAAGAGAACATGTAAGTTCATTCAAAATAAATACTGTATTACAGAAGAACAACTTTTGCACTTTAAACTCAATTTCTATTGACTGTGAATACAGCTCAATATTTCTCCAGTTTTCTTATGTTTGACACTATTTCAGGTTGGCGTAAAGTACATAAAACACGCACTAAGTTTATTATTCTTTTAATTCATTGCTACATGAGGGTGTGTTTTTCACATTGATGTTACTGTCCAATATGTCCAAACACAATCTGACCACATTTCTTACTAGTTTTCAAAACTTGCCCAAACTTTTAATTGGTCATTTATTGCCGAACTATTGCAGATAGAAAGTCGATGATGCTGATCTCTGACTGAGTATCACTTGTGGCGCTCTGCATGGAGAGCCATTTATCTAATTAACAGCTGAAATGGGTGGTCATCCTATGTGATCTGCATGTAATTTGAAGCAGTGTTAAGTTATTAGCGCGCTTCCATTTCGTTAGCAAGCGTTCTTGGACAGTATGTTCTCTCACTCAATAATTGGAAATCTAATCATTAATAATACACAATTTGTCACTGGTCTAATTTTACACTATAGGTCAAACCATGGTCAGTGTTAAATGTGGAAAAAAGGCCCCGTCTCGCTTTGTCATAATTATACAGAATGTGACCGTCATCATGTTCCATTTGCGACGTTTGCTTGCCGGTGAAGTGATGTTGAAACTGGAGCAGGATTGCTGAAAATGGCTTTCCTCACCCTTTTTGAGGTTGTGTTAGCGCTGCGTCCGTGAAATAGTGTCTCTGCTGCTCTAAAGCCTTAATTAAAGGACAGGGAGGGTGGGGGGAGCCGGCTGAGGCATTTCAAAGGACTCTGAGTTTTAGATTTTCAACGCGAAGGCCCTCATTAGTGCCCATAATGAGACAACTGAAGAATGCCAAGTGGAAGTCTTATCTCTCCCACACTCCTGATTGCCTAAATCTCCTCATCAGCAGCTTGCAGTTCATGGTCATTTCCTGGGCTGCTTTTCTGCCCCCACTAGCTTTAGCTTGTGGCCCTGGTGGTTTAACAATTCATGCAGCATCTTGTTCTGTGATTCAGTGTTCATTGGCCTGTATTTGCCAGACAGGAATGGTTTCTCTGTTGTATTGTTTTGTCAGTTGATTTTAAAGCTATACTTAATTTCTAAATCATATGACCTTTCTCCCGCTAGCATTGGCAAGCACTCAGGAGTCACCCTACAGTTGATTAGCAGAAGAGAAAGCACATGATAAACATAAAATAACATTGAAAGTATTCGAACACCTGGACAATTAGATAACACAATATCTAAACAAGTAGCATGTGCAAGCAAAGATGTTAGAATATTTCTCAGAGGCAGCTTCATTTCTCTTAGCTTTCTCGCAGTTTTACACAACTGGTCCCAAGGTCATTTTTAGTGTAAGTTTGAGGTCACTTCCTCTCAATCAGTGTAACCACAGGTGTAGTTCATCACTTTAACTATGCAACGGTTGACAACTAGAAAGCGTCAAAGAAATAAACTTAATTTTGAGCAGCATATCTAAAACCTTTTCTTATGAAATGTTGTTTGACGTGTGCTTGTGCTGTTTTATATTTTAAACACTTTTACAAATAATTTGCATCTAATGCTATGACACATTTAACATTCGTATATTATAATGCGCTCAGTCGTGGCTTAAGTGTCCGAAAATATTTAGGGGCACTGTATTTTTTCCGCTTTAGTTTCTAGATTGGAGTTTTATGGAGGCTCATTCATTTCGCTGTTTCCCCAGGGAGAAAGAAAAAAGGTTTTATTACTGTAATCTAAAGAGGATCGTCATAATCAAAGTGTCACATGTATAAACAGCTGTCCAATAATGTGAATCAAGTTAATGGACAGAAGCATATGAGACAGTAAGGCTTCAAGTGTTGAGGCTTGTTACTGCCTATTTGACTTTTCCTAACAAATGCACAAATGTGTTATCAACATAATCTTCAATTCAACATTTACTCATATAATTAGATCCTCAAAGTAAAAAAAGGTCATGTTCATACTGTCTTAAAAATGTAAGACTATTAAAAGTCTTACATATCTTTAGTAGTATAAAAAGTCTTATCATTTGTAAAGATAAGGTCAAATTTATTATGGTCCTTTTTGAAAATTAAACAATCCTGTCCATTCAAAAGATTCTCTTTCTGACATTTTACAAGAATGTAAATGCTTTACCATAATGTCAGTAAATTGCTTTTTTTTCGTTTTTTTTATATTGTGGTACAAAAAATAATTAGGATTTAATTTGACCCTGTTACATCTTACAGTAAACATTTTAATCTTATGTCTCCCTGTTTACTCTTCATACACAACTCTTCACACTGATGGCTTTAAATTGGTCTTTTTGTATTTTCTGCAATAGATAAACTGTCTGAAAGATTGTATCATCTGAACACATCTAGAGCTTATTTTCATCTTGACATCCAAAAGTGTGAATTTGTTGGATGTTTGATGGCAGATGTGGAAAGATGTATTTAAATTGCTGTTCCCTCAGTATCATATTGTCAGATGCTGACATTTCTGATGTCAACACATAATCATTCTGTATGAGAGAGCAGAGGCTTTAGCATTTAGATCAACGCTTTTAATTGGCTCATTTATCAAGTTAGTTCTATATTGAGGGAAACATTAAATAACATGTTTATATTTGTCTTCTGTAAATTAAAATGCTATTTTCATTAGTGTACTTTGATGTTTTAGTGTCATTGGTGCAGCTACTGTTTACTGCTTTATTGTTTACTTTTCCATTCTATAAACATGTGAATTGTTTAAATATAAATATTATATACAAACTGTGCATGTTCGCACAGGTTTTTGCACAAATACGTGCACGTTTTCACCAGAAGCCATGATTCGCACATTTGCACAGGGTTGTACAGGAGAGGTTGTACAGAGAGCCCTTATATGGAGATGTATTATGCTAATAAATAACTGTAGGCATGAGGTTATTGTTTGCAGTAAACTGGGTTTAACATTAAAATGAGAGAATTTAAACAAGAGTAAAAACAAACATATATTATACATACAAATCCTGCTGAAATTCTGCATGCGAGCTGTTTCTGTGAACATACAGTCAATAACTAGTACGCACGTATTTGTAAATAAGAGTTGGAGGTTCCTCGAGCAGAATGGCTCATAGTGATGCCTACAATGATAAAAAAAGCTCACGGCTGATTGGATGCACTTAAATTGAACATGTATATTCTTGAGTTCCCAGAATGCAGCGGGGCAGCAATAAGATTTAATTGCATACAGGCAACTGGCTAGTTTTGTTTTGTAAATTAAGGCATGAGCTTTTTTTTAAATATAATCTTTAAATGTCCATTCAAGTATCATTAAACAATCTCATGTCCTGTGGTCTTCTTCATGTTCAGCAGCCCGAACATCTACAGACGAGTATGGCAGCCTACAACAATCTCTCCTTTCAGGAAGTTGTGCAAGAACTCATCAAGCAGAAGGACGTGGTGAGAAAGAAAGACGCTCATATTCGAGAGCTGGAGGACTACATTGATAACCTGCTGGTCAGGGTTATGGAGGAGACACCAAGCATCTTAAGAACACCATATGAGGCCAAGAGGAAAGCTGGAAAGATCTCTAAGAAGTAACAATGCTTATCTGAGTCTGGAGTGAGACCTAGTGTATTGCTAATTCACATCAAATTATTGCTTGTTAAAGGACATTGAAATGTGGGTTGTTGAAAAGGCAGTTGTATTCATGTACTGATTTTATGTCCAAGTTGTTCTGTTCAAGTTTGTTTGCAAGACTTCAAACTTGCAAAGGACGATGGGCTAAATGTGGTGATGCCAAACACCCTTTTTAATTTTTGGGTCAGTATTGATTTGTTCTTTGTTATTTTTCAGAGAATCTTTTGAGCTGTTCTAGGCTGGTACTTGTGTGGGAACCATTTTTGAAAAGATTCACAAGAAGTCATTCATGGGTAAGAGGCTTACTTGTAAGGAGACCAATATTTTGTTTGTACCGAAAATAACTGTTGAGGTTGACTTTGAGTTTGCAGTAGAATGAGTGGGCTAGACTGTCCATATGAGGCCTTTAAATTGCTGGGACTTTACGCTTTGCAAAAACTGAAACCCAATTTCTATAGTTTTATGTCCTGTGTTGTTAAGGAGGAAAATATGTGCATTATTGGGACAATAGGACATGGCAACGCAGATGTTTACTAGATGTATTAGCACCAGGTTGTACAGTTTACTAGAAGGCCACACTGGCTTGACAGGGTCATTTACTTCTTTTAAGTTTATTATGTTAGGTGTATTAACTGTAGAGTGATTCGACTTTTTATAATATTGTTTCTTTAATGGGTACCTGATTCATATGTTAAGTGCGGGATGTTGGTATTAAATTATTAAATTACATTTTGGTAGTTTTGCGGTACTTTTATAGGATACGTCTATAAAAGGATATATTGATGCTGCGGTACAGTACTAAATATTTATTTAGGGTTTGAATACAATGAACAAAATATGTGTGATGAGCACTGTTCAAGTCCAGGAAAAAAAACTGCCACTGTGTTGTGCAGACAAGTGTAGATTTGCAGGTGGTGTTTTATCCAAAATGCTTTTTTGTTAAAAACAGTTCAGTCAGGTTGATTCATTATAACCTATAGCATGTTTCTGGCAACAAGACAAATGAAGAGTAAGGTAGATGAAAATTAGCCACAAGAAGAAATTTACAAATACAAATATTTACAAATATTTACAAATGTTTACAAATATAGTTTTTAGTTAAAAACTATTGCTTCTGGATAGTTTGAATTGCCTTTGCAGGACACTGACAGCTGTGATTTGAATCATTTTTTGTCATCTGTACATATCTGGTCAGAAAATGATTTTGGTTATCATTTTTGTTAACTTGGTATCTAAAGTATGTCACACTGTGTACTGTTACATTGAAGCGCCTGTATAGTGTAATGCTGTACTGCCATTGTGCACCAAATACTTATTTTAAATCTGTACAAAAGAAAAAATGATGTAATGGTTGCTTAATATACTATTGATACTATATGATATCCCATTTTAATATTTAAGCCTTTCAGGTAAACAAAACAATAAGCCCACAATGTCCCTTTTTGGATATTTTTGAAGTGTGTATAGGCTCTGCCAAAAGCTTCCCAATGTAGTTTGTCACCTTGTCATGGTAATACACTGTGCTGATTAGCCATTCTGGAAAGCAAGTCTCTTTCTGTAATATTGGGTCACAATAAGGAAGTGTGTATTCTAATAATTTTGTAAATTGTTGATGTCTCATAAAAGTTTTATTTACTGGCACAGTTTGTTCAGGTTTACATGTTCCGTGCCATCATTCAGTGTTACACAGTTTCTAGGACAGTGGCCCAGTGCTGTTTCTAGGATCAATTGGAGAAATGACAACATTAAGAGGTTTTGTGCAACCAGAATTGTGTTTTTTTTAAGAATATCCTGTTTACAAGATCATATTTTAACGTATGGAATATGACTTTATTTGTTTAGACTTCATTTACAATAATACAAAAAAATGTTGTATGCCAGATTCACTTTTATTTATATAATGATTTTTTTCTCCCTCATGTTGCTTGTCACTGGCCAGAAATTCTCCTAATCTGTAGCTATGTAGTTTGCCAACCCACTACCCACTTTTTATTTGTATAATGTAATTCTTTGTTTCAAATCAAGTGTGGATTTGTATGCACTAAATTTCTTATTTTTTTTGAGAGCTTATGATCAAATAAGACTTAGAATGAGTTCGGATTTGCTGCACATCTTGTTGAAACAGTTGTTGTGCAGACTCATATGTACTATGTGTTTTATTTTTATCATGTACAGCAGAGCACTTTTTCTGTTTTGTCTTATAAAACTGGAACTGCTATGCATCTCTGTATAGAGCAATTCTGTGTGGTACTTTGAATGTATTTTGACCAAACAGCAATGTCTGTAATCACAAACGCAGTGTTGATCACCCTGTTTAGATCATCTAGCACTTCTGTTATTACTTTCTATACAGTATACAGTTTAATTAAGGCTATTTAATTTATTTTTGCTTTCACCCATACTAATTTTGAAAGGCCGTAGTTATGTTGTACATTGTTTTATATTATCAAGAGTTCACTGTGGTTGATTATCAAGGATGCAAGTAAATGTCTTGAACAAATTGAACTTTCTAAAATATTACTATTTCTATACTAAGTAATATTACTATTATTATCATAAATACAGTAACAACCCTGATCAAAACATGTACTCATGTACTTTACATTGAATGGATACACAGTTCTATAATGGTGGATAACTGCTTAAAACATTGGATGACCAGTTTGCTGCTACTTATCTGATATCTCTAGGTAATTCAATTGGATTGACTTCTTACAGGCATGATCAATAACAGACCCATGGCAACACAAATAAATAAAAAGTAACGAAATTAAACGCAGAGTAAACTAGACAGACTTTGTATGTATTAATCCTGGTGCTGCAATTATATCTTATACCTTTGTACCAGCTTCAAGTATTCTGTATCATCTTTCCATTGCTACTTTTATACTTGACCCTAGCTTACACTTTCTTTACAATACCTTTTTCCTCTAAAACTTAAATTTCCAATAGTGTGTAAATGACACAACTTAGAATATAGAATTTTACCCACAGAAGAAAATGGTTATCACAAAGATTGATTTTGTTGACAAGACCTGACCTGTAGGTCAGTTCCATTCAAGATGTTGTGTAGCTGTAGTTATCAATGACAAATCCAAAAGTAACAGGTCTGTCTTTGTATTCTTGGCATGTGGCATGAATGAGTGTACAAGAAAGCTGAGTGTATTGTCTTTGTGGCTACCATATAAAAACAATGGTACAGCCTCTTTCAATAAATCTTCTGTATTTCATGCCAAGTGTGTTTGATTGCTTTAAAGAACATGGCTGAATAACAGTAAGGATGTAGCCTGTGGGTCAACATGAGCACTTTTTTTATATGATTTACATTTAAGGCTGGGAAAATTCAAACTAATATTAGTTAACCTAGATATACCATTGCTACATTACAAAAGCATCAAAACCTGTATTCAGCGTTAGTACTATAGTGAGCTACAATTGTCCACCTCAATGCATTAATTATATGAAAATTCATTAGCCTTTGCAATTATCCTCCCCACTCCGAGGAATTTTAGCCAATCTCCAGCTTTGTTAGCAGTGCTCAGAGAACTCCACGGATGTCTTCTTCTTTCAGGAATATCAATGGGAAGGAAATTCTCATGCCCACCCAAATAAATAAAACAACCTCTTTAGCAACACGGTAGCTTGTTAAGTTTCTCACCTCATTTGTTTTTGAGTAACGGAAGTGTGTGTGCCGCTACATGAACAAGTGCACTCAAACTGTTTACCATCTCCATTCGAGGAGCAGTATCATTGCTCTTCATTCAGAAGACTTGAGTTCTCCACGGAGGTACTCGCTCTCCGCGAAATTTGGATGAAAAAGGAGCTTGTTCTCATGCAATGAGATGTAGATTAACAGAATTCCCTGTAGAAACAGGGCTCCACTGAAAGCACAGCACAGGATTTTCCTTTAATTACACAATGTGCCTTGCTCAGCGGGTGCGTTCTAATACTGTCTCTGTTGCACTCTTAATACTAAAAAGTGACTTAAACTATTCAAATAGGTTTTTATACTTTCTTTTTTAAATAGCAATCAAGACATCAATGTAGAGTTCATAAATACTTTTAAGCCAAAATAAAATACACCACATATTTCAATGTGTTAATTCAGTAAGTTCATTTGTTAACCGTAATCAAATCAAGTGTCATTTGGAAATAAATGATGGACCTTTTAACTATTATAACTCACTAATTCATTAAGTTATATTTAAACTGACTGCTCCCAAGGTCAATAATGTTCCACTAATATTTGACATCCCAAGTATGTAGACACAAATGTCTGCATTTTTTTTTCATTTGGATGAGTGCATGTTATTATTTTACTACAACAACGTTGTTTGTTTAAACAAACGTTCTTTTAATAAAATGTTCGCTCAGTGTGGTTAATAAATAAAATGTTTCCTTATCTAATGCAATAAGGAAATTCAATAACATTCGTACATTTTCAAGTGTGTCTCAAGTGTCCAAATTTTTTAGGAGTTGCTGTAAATGTTCTACTTGGTACAACTGAAGTTAATGATTCTACAGCATTAGACACAAAGTGGAAGGTGTAATGTTTAATGAAGTGAACTATGTGGATCATTTAGTCTGGTAATGCATTCATTGTCCTTTTGAAGGACATCTAAAAGCCAGTAGTCACATTTATTACATCATAATGTTTTCCCTTTTGTATTAGAAATGTGATCTACTTTTGATCAACAGAAGTGTGTCTGGCCCACACCTCTATATTTCGGCCCACAATGTTTGACGTAGGGCTAAAAAATAAATGATGAGCATATTTTTTACTGACTTTTTATAAATTAGCAATGACCGACCCAGTAAATGTTCTGGCATTGGTTTACATCTCATCAGTTGTAATTGGAACAATAACTTTAACACGTTCACTATAATGGAACCGTTTCATTTTGACTAGTGTCCAGTGGACATGACGTGCGTCAGATCCCTTTTGCTTGACTTTTAAAATTATGGTCAATTACAGGACGGACAGCAGTGGTTCGTGCCCACCGGACAGTTTGAGCCTCTCCGAGGACACATGCGCAGGTGTAGGCCACCCACACCTCATGTTAAAAATAAACGGGCATCATGGCACAAGGATCGGTTACATCCGGCACGCGCCCTTTCAGAGAGAAACACCCAAAGCAATTTCTGTGACAAGATGCTCAACAAGTGAAATTCAACACACGGATGAGCTGTTTTGAGAATGACAGCCATAGGTGATTGATGGCCCCTCCTTCTGGCCCAAGCTCTGTCTAAACCTGACCTAACATAAACCAGATGTCAAGGTTAGGATCCGCTGGGGCTTCCACCTCGCACTGAAGAGAACGGTAAGCTCATCTGGAAAAGCGCTTGGTT
>JAZGTJ010008066.1:8013-21668 GCA_036877575.1 Botia almorhae | reverse complement strand
TATATTGCTGTTATTAGTATCAAAATGCAACACCTTCAACTTTAATCAAATGTTGACATCATGCCATAGGCCTACTCAATTTTGACTCCAGCTGAGCTCCCTAGTCTTAAAATATTATTCTGAGAAAAAGTTTGGTAGACAAGTGTGCCAGCTAGACTGCTCCTATAGCCAACAATCCCCACTCTACCCTTCGTGAATTCAATGGCTGAATATGATACTTGGGTAATGTTAAATGTAAGTAAATCATGAAAATCTGCTCTTTTTTTTGATCGGTCTCGATGCAGTCTCGACTCCTTAAAGACTCGGTCTCAACTCGGACTTGCTTCCTCAAAGACTCGGTCTTGACTCGGACTCGGCATAGGCGGTCTCGTCCCCATCACTAAATTGAACATTTGCATCACATTAGTATGTTTGTACTATGGAAGGATGATTTTTGCAATACAAATGATTTATAATTATTTATAATGATTTAATACAAATTTAGTTATTAACAACAAAAAATTGCTGTTATCATTAGTTTAAATCAAATTGTAATAGTAATAATTAATATAAAAATGATGGGGTTTTTTACATATTAAATTCATTATTCTTTAGGCATTTCATTATTGTGCCATTTGCACTTTCAATTAAGGTTTCTTGCACCAACATGTTTTTGTTGTGTTAATTTAGTAAATTGTTTTAATTTAGTGTCTTACAATTAAAAAAAGGTTTTGCTATGTACTTTTAAAACCTCTATACGTAATTAACCTCTGTTATTATTAGATGCATCTTAAATGATTCCCAAGGTGGCAAGTTATTATAACAAATTCTGTGGCTTTTTGCAACATTTGTTGCTTTTCCTTTGTTGGGCATTGCCTCCATTCCATGCAATCTGGCCCAGCTGGTATGCATAGAATTTCACTTTCAGTTTAAAGAGGGTATGAGATGTAAATAGCAACCACATTATGGGGGATGATCAGATTTTTCTGTTTTATGACTAGTTTTCACCTGATCTTTGTTAAAAAACAAAAAAGGCACAACTTGTGTTTATTTTGCTTAAATAGCATGTTTGGCCAGCTACAACAGAGACTGGTAGCCAGGCTCAATTCAGTGTGGCGACATTACCATATGCATCCTACCAGGTTAGCGGTTTGGGAACCGGGCTGAGAATAGTTTGTAATCGTGCCCTGCCGAACCAAGCTAAAGTGAAAATGTAACTTTATTCCGTTTCTTATTGTCCTTACAACCGTTTGGCCTGATGTGGAGATGCTGTTGACATTTTTATTGAAATTAAATCAGAGAGGTCATGGCATTATTATAATTGTTATAGATATTAGGGAACACTAAAGCAGAATAAAAATGTGTGGAGATGTGTTAATCTGCTGGCTCTGTTTTTTAATGTACAGTTTGAGCAGGCAGCCGCTGCTGAGCTGGCATGGCTGACCGAGGCAGAGAAAAAGTTATCATTTTTTAGAGACGTGAGGCTTGAGCCCAAGCAGACCACAGCTCAGCTTCAGACTCAGAAGGTCAGTGTCATGTGTGCAGTCGTCTCTAATGTGAACTGTCTCAAAAATGTACTGTAAAAGAGTGGTTCATTTCTTTCTGCAGAGCTTCTCTATGGACATTATGAGACATAAAGATGCAGTTGATGATATTGTGAAGACAGGCGAGGCCATTATGAACAGCAGAGATGAGGCAGAGAAGCAGACACTAAGGGTAAATAAGTATTATGGTTACATACTAAATGTATTTAGTCTGGTACAGGAGGGCTGGGTTGTATGCCAAACTCCTGTAACATGGCATGAGCAGTTTATTATCATTGTAATGGTATATATCACAATTTAGTTGTGAATGATAAATCTAGCACTGGTGTAAACTTGGGCTACAAGATCTATTAAAATTATCAGAATATCGCAAATGTGCTTATATTGCAAAAGTTTCAGAATGTATATGTATATTGCAATGGGCTTTTTGCTCTGCAAGACTAAAACATGCCTGTTCACTTTTAAAAGTTGTGATGCTTTCTTTTTCCAGAAAATATGCTAAACATTTTTTTACACCTTATTTGGTAATAATTTACTTGAAGGGGTGTGCATAAGACTGACATGACACCTTCATAATTATGACATGACACATGTCATGAATATGAAGGAGGGTTTATGCATGTTCATGACAACTGTCATTAAGTGTCATTCGCTCAGTTATGTCATTTTTAATGCAAAGATGACATTGTTTGAGCTTAGTATAATCTGTCAAGTTGTCATGACAAAGACACTGACAGGTTATGATGTATTGGTTTATGTCAAGTTGTCATAACAAAGGCATCCCAAACAATATTTGCATTAAAAATAACATAACTGAGCGAATGACACTTAATGACAGTTGTCATAAACATGCATAAACCCGCCTTCATATTCATGATGTGTGTCATGTCATAATTATGAAGGTGTCATGTCAGTCTTATGCACACCCCTTCAAGTAAATTATTACCAAATAAGGTGTAAAAAAATGTTTTGCACATGTCATGATTATAAAGGTGTCATGTCAGTCTTATGCACACCCCTTCAAGAAAGTGTTACCATTTATTTAAATATAATTTTAATTAATGGTACAAACTCTTTGCTGTTTCTTACTATTCACATGTAAATTACGTAATGCTGTACAGCCCACTGTCAGTCATGTTGTTATATCAACCACACTAGAAATATCTCTACCAGTTATACACTCTATTACACACCATCTTCTGATACATACTGCCATACTGCTTAGCTCTAACACAGCTTATTGTAAATGTACGTATACGTACAGTTTATTGTACGTGTAGTCTATACATGTGGTGACTTCACTGTGCTGTTACACAGGCGACACTACAGGCTGTGGGCAAGAAGTATAACGTGGTGAGTCAGCTGAACTCCGAGCGTTGTCTGCAGCTGGAGAGAGCTCACTCTCTCGTCTGTCAGTTCTGGGAGACCTATGATGAGCTCTGGCCATGGCTGCAGGAGACAAGATCCACCTTCACCCAACTCTTCCAGCCAGCTATTGAGTATGAAGCTCTTAGACAACAGCAGGAGGAACTGAGGGTACGATACAGACCTGCTGCCACAGCTTTGGAATGTCCAAAAAATGCTGTGGATTGGCTGCTGATTGGTTCATACTGTGTGAAATGGATAGCTATGACTCAAAATTCTGATTTGAACTGTATTTAAAGGCGTAAATAGCTAAAAATGATAGCTAATAAATAGCTAAAAATCAGCGTTCACTTCATATTACTTAATTTTTTAAAATATTATAAATATATTTATATGTTTTTGCAATATTGTATAAAATACATTAAAAACATTAAGCATCTTATCACAGCTTACCATTACACGGCATGCTTATCAACACCTGTTTACCATGATAAAATCTCTTAAATCCACAATTCTGAGTGCTTTATTGCTCTAATAGGTTGTCTAAGAGGAGGAACTGTACATTAGTGACCAAACAGATGGTACATAAGGTCTCAGTAATATCTTGTTAGATCGTGTTAGACCGTCAGTGTCCATCCTGATGATATCAATCTTTTGGTTCTTAGCAAATGAGGGAGTTGATAGCAGAGCACAAGCCACACATCGACAAGATGAATAAAACCGGACCACAGCTGGTAGAACTGAGTCCAACAGAGGGGCTTCCCATCAGAGAGAAATACCAGATGGCAGATAGATTGTACAGCCAGCTCAAAGTTGACATCAAACACAGAGGTGCTGCTCTGGATGAGGCAATCTCCAAATCCACTCAGGTGAATACTGTTTTACATTACATTAAAATATTCCAAAATCTTTTTCCTACCTACCTCCTTCCTAACTCGCCTCAATTGGGTGGGCCAATTTTCTTATTACCAAGTAGGTGTTGTTGATGCGTAAATGTGGACGATTTTCCACGATGATTCTGAAAACTGAAAAACTGATTTCCACAGTTTCATGATAAGATCGACCCCATGTTAGAGTCTCTGGAGCGCATTGCTGAGCGCCTGCATCAACCTCCTTCCATTTCAGTGGAGCTGGAAAAGATACGGGAGCAGATATCTGAGAACAAAGCTGTGGCTGTAGATCTGGAGAAACTTCAGCCCACATATGATACACTCAAACAGCGAGGAGAGGAGATGATTGCTCGCTCTGAAGGAACAGACAAAGACCACTCAGCTAAAGGTAACTATTCTGTTGACTGACCAATCATCTCAGTTTATCACTTTAACAAAGTCCCAAAACAATAACTTATAGTAAAACTAATTAAGTTTCTTTACCTAGTTGTGGTGACTTGAAATAATAAAGGTTCGTTTTTTGAAGTGATACAAGACAAACTTGACCAGATGGTGTTTGTATGGAATGACATCCAAGCTCTTCTGGAGGAAAGAGAGGCCAAGCTCCTGGATGTTATGGACTTAGCTGAAAAGTTCTGGTGTGACCACTGTGCTCTCATTGTCACCATCAAGGACACACAAGACCTGCTGAAAGAAATGGAGGAACCAGGAGTTGATCCTTCAGTGGTCAAACAACAGCAAGAGTCTGTGGAGGTCTGGAGATTTTTAAAAAAGCACATTTGACATGGATAAAGGTTTGCTCAGCATCTTCATAGTTTTATTTTTGCTTTACAGGGCTTTAGGGAGGAGATTGATGGGCTTCAGGAGGAAATGAATGTGGTTCAAAATCTAGGGTCTGAACTCTTGACAGCATGTGGAGAGCCTGACAAACCAGTGATTAAGAAAAGCATAGATGAGGTAAAGATGTTATACTTTTTCATTCAAATTCTTTTATTACAAAATATTACACCAAAATATAAATTATTGTTACTACTGTATAATCACATTGAGAGTGCCCACTAAATATTTAATTATTATTGAAAGATTATAAATAACTGTTGTTTAATTAATCTGTTTATTTATTGAAAATTGATTACCTTGTGATACAAAAAGTATCATTGTAACCTTTTGCAAGGATTTTGTTTTAAAACGTAAGTAGGGAATTTTAATTTATACTTAGTTTATGTTATTCTGTCTGACATTAAGTGTTTTGGTTGCCCAGTGTGAAGAATATTCTGTGTTTTCATATAAAATTTGCACAAGTTACAGCAGATAGTAGGCTTTGATCAAAGTCAGACTATTATTCTTACAGTTTATCTTTATCCTTGTATTATGTTGTTGTTCCTGTTAAAGTTACTGGATAAGTGGCAAAACAATAACCATCCAGCAAAACTGGCACACCAAAAGCTAATTAAATCACTGACAGGTGTTTATTTTAGACTCTGGGTGTACAGTAAGTGCTCCTGGTATAAATAAAGAGCTGGATGAGTAAGATCCTGTCTGTTCCTTAGGTGAATTTAGCCTGGGAAACCCTTAATAAAATGTGGAAAGAGAGAGTAGAGACGTTGGAGGAAGCAATGCAGGCTGCGGTGCAGTTCCAGGACAGCCTTCAGGTATATATATATGACACACAGATCGGTACTCTCAGCACCACACTGTCTGCTTTTCAGTTAGGGAAAACTTCCATTACTGGTTTGTGGTTATAAGTAAATAGGATCATATTAAATGTGCTCCTGTAGACATATGCTGTATGGTTACTACATTAATAATTCACAAAATGTGATTCAGCTCAGGGTTTGCAAGTTAGGGGCAGATAAAAAAATTAAAAAAAATTACTAATTATTACGTACAACTTGGAAAATTAGAATGTTAATCCAGGAACTACTTAAACATATAAATTGAACAATTTACCCCAGTTGCTAATTCATTTGTTTTACCTCATGTTTTTTAATTAAGTAATTTTATCTTATATAATGACATTATTATGAATGTCAACCTGCCGTTGTGTCCCAAAATTGCAGATATAAAAAAAGAATTGGTTAAGGTGTGTCAAGTTCGGAAAGGGAGAGAACCCAGGTGCAGACAGCTTTGGAAAAACAATTATTAAACAAAAACACCACATGAGGCAGAAACAAAAAAGAAACAATACAAGGCTTCTTACAGATCTCTAACCAACAAGATATGAGGCAAGATACAACACATAAATAAACAAAAAAATACACCAGCACAAGACAACAGGCACAAGGGCATTAAAAAGCTAAGGCAAAAAATGAGGGTAACAAGGGTAAAAAAGGGTAAACAATGTTACATTGCTTCGAAGCAGCTTTACATAAAAAACAAAGAATGAAAATGTCAGACATGTTAATGGTATTATAGCAAATAATATGTGTGGGATAAGATAATAATTACGTATACTAGGCCTATAGTATGTTTGCGAACAAAGAGCTGACTGAACCGATAAAGCCACAAAATTGTTGAGCAAAATATAAGCATTCCATAGCTTACATAGGGATGGCATATAATAGACATCTTATGGGACACGGCTGTAAGGGATTTGCAATAGTACCATAAACTACACAACATGCAAAAGCAGCATACATACATACATAAAATATATACAGTAAAATATTATACGTTTACAATTTACAAAACCCTAGGCTAAGTTAGACATGGGGCATGAACTAAAAATTTTATAATTAACAAGCGGACAAGAGGGTGGGGTCAAGACTTAGGACAGAAGAGCACATGGCACAAAATAAACAAACAGTGGCCATATGCTTCCACACAAAGACAAGCAACACACAGATTACAAAAGACACAGAGTATAAGTCTAGATCCTAACACTAAGATACAGGAACCATGACTAGGACTGAGTCAGGATCCAAACATCATGCTGTGACACAAAAACAGGGCTGTCAAGATCCTGGCATGAGAGTTTTGTAAAAACCCAAAGCAAGGACCCTGACAGTGGTCTAGTTTTGTTAATTTTATTATTGGTCTACTGTGTAAAGCTGTGATTTTGGTTTCTCTTTTCACCTCCTTTACAGAACATGTTTGACTCGGTGGATATTATGGAAGGCAAACTCGACTATCTGTCATGCGTGGGCACAGACCTGGAGACAGTTAAACAACAGATGGAGGAACTAAAGGTATTAGTTTACGGTTTGGTGCGTGAGACACAAACCATAAGCGCTTATTGTATGAGTCATAGTCAATGCAGATTGCAGCGTACAGCTATTTATCCTGAGCTCATTCAGTTTTGACTTTAATAATAATAAATAAAATTGACCTGACAGACCACATAGCAGCTGTGTTTACACTCCAGAGTGATGGGTTTTTTTTTAACTAACACAGTTTAAGGCTCCATGATTGTAAACGTTTACCAATAATGGTTTGAAGTGGATTACTGGTGAACTAATCTGCTTAGATTATGAGAATCCGTCTGAGTTTTCAATTGTATATAATTACAAGAACCCAGAGATCATGCACAATGGAGTAGATGCATCAAAACAAAACTCACTATGCATAAACTCCTATAAAATATGGCTTGAAATCTGATATCTGATTATCTGACCCACAGTACATCTAAATTTTAGTATCTGTTTCTCCTCTTCTCCACTGGTAGAGAATGACACTAACAGTGAGGTCATGTGTTTGATGCTTACACTGATAATGCTACATGATGAATGCACTGCAAGTCACTTTTTATTTGTATGTTTGTAAAATAAAATGTTAAAATTCCCCCTCTGCAGATGACCTGTCAATAGTAAACCAATTTTTGTTAGAGTGTCCATACATCCCTTTTCCCCAGGACCCTCCCATATTTTATATGACCCATTGATAACAGGATATTGAT
This sequence comes from Botia almorhae, assembly GCA_036877575.1. NCBI lineage: Eukaryota > Metazoa > Chordata > Actinopteri > Cypriniformes > Botiidae > Botia > Botia almorhae. The sequence goes on along the minus strand of JAZGTJ010008066.1, from coordinate 13,995 downwards.
ATAAACTGTGATATTACTTTACTGTAAACTGCTGTAAACATAATATTGTAGCCAGAATAAAAGAGTGATCTCATTTCACATATCACAAATATTGCTGTTGTAATATGTGTTTATAGGAGTTCAAAGGTGAAGCATACCAGCTGCAGATCGAGATGGAGAGGCTGAACCATCAGGCCGGGCTCCTGCTGAAGAAGGTGGTAGGGGAAGCTGACCGCACCCCTATCCTGGAGCCAATGAATGAGCTGAAAGTGCTGTGGGACAACCTGGATAAAAATATTATTAACAGACAGGTCAGAGAATAGGACGGCAAAATCCATACACAAGTATACATGTTAAATGCTGTGTGCAAGTCATACAGAATATTTTTGAATGAAGCAGTATTATAGATTAGAAAAATGTAGACTTTGTTTATCAAAAAGTTAGATTAAATGGGTAATAACATTCACTGATAAATCATACACAGTTAAATCAAGTAAAGATGAATATTATATTATTGGTTAATATTTTGTTACCATGGTAACGTACACGTCACTGGCTACGTCAGCAGAGATTTCAGGCATGGAAAAAGGCATTTTTGATGAAAGTAAATTTTTTCCCCTTTAAAATAACACACACTCATTGTGAATGCTGTAAGACGTTTAAGAAAACTTAATTTTAATGTTCGTTTTAATGTAAAAGTTTGTAATTTCTGCCCCACTAGTGCTACTTTTTAGAATTACAAATGTGATGACACTGGTTAGACAATCCTGTAGTTTACAGACCATTGGAAATTACACACTTCACTAATTTGGTTAATACTTAAGCACTAATGAACATGCATTCAGAATAACATAAGTGACTTTTTCTTGATGTCTTAAAGCACAAACTGGAGGGTGCACTGTTGGCTCTAGGGCAGTTCCAGCATGCTTTAGATGAACTTCTGGCTTGGCTATCTCACACTGAAGAGTTGCTGAGTGAGCAGAGGAAGGCCTGTGGTGACCCAAAAGCCATAGAGATCGAGCTTGCAAAGCACCATGTACGTCAAAATAAAAATCTTCTCGTAACGTTGTCACCAAGCAGCAGAGCCAATGTTTCTAATATGTCTTTCCATCAAGGGTCTTTTATCTCAGTGTTTCAAATTGATTTATATTGGACAGGTGTTACAGAATGATGTTCTAGCCCATAAGAGCACAGTCGAGGCAGTGAATAAGGCAGGCAATGACTTGATGGAGTCCAGTGCGGGAGAGGAGGCCAGCAGTTTGCAGAACAAGATGAAGAACCTCAATCAGCGCTGGAAAACTATCCTGGAACAGACTGAGCAGAGAAAGCAGCTTTTGGACAATGCACTTCTTCAGGTCAGGCTGAGAGATCTGGCAACCCTCTGTAATCTTAAAGGCCCAATGTTTCCTAAAATGGACTGATGATGGATGTTCTCAACATAAGGCCAAAAATCCTCTCCTAATCCGTTAAGAATGTAAAAGAGAAACAGTAAAGAGCAAGATAGCCACACACACACATGCTCTCATTTTAGAATTTGCTTTGATGTTAACACTTATATACTTAAATACTTAAATACAAATTATGAAAAACATAACATCTTTTTTTTAAATACCCTCACTAAAATTTAAAATGAATTTATTAATTAAATGGTTGACCACAGAATAACTGCTTTTAAAGCTTAAGTTTTATTTAACATAAATCATTTTTCAAAACATTTCAAAGTTTCATTACTTCACATTAAAACAAGGTAAGAGTGTTTATAGCAGTTTATTGCCCGTGCTTACTCTGTTTAAGCCCCAGACTCTATTATTCTTGTTTCTTTTCATTTTGACAGAGTAATAATCTTAGTGATCATTATCCCAATAATTAGTGTTTTTAAACACACACCTCAGGCCTGCAGAAATAAATGTGTGGACTCGTTGTTTTCTAGGCTCAAGGTTTCCATGGTGAGATCGAAGACATGCAGCAGTGGCTAAAAGACACAGAGCGTCGACTGTTTGCATCAAAGGCCCTGGGAGGTTTACCAGACACTGCCCGCGAGCAGCTTAACGCCCATCTGGTGTGTATTTAACATCCAGCCAGCAAACACTAGATTTGTTATATATTTCACATCTCAAGATTGTGACGATTAGATTTATGCAGTTGTTGATGAGAACTACAGTCCAGGAATTCTAACTTAACTCAACCTTATGATGTTACAAACACATATAACTTTCTGTCTTTTGTGGAACGCAAAAAGTAGAAATAATAAAGAGTTATGGGCTTATGGGCTTTTCCATGTACTACACAACAGTAGACAGCAGCTGTCAATCTTTAAAACAGAACAAAAGCACCATACAGGAGCTCTCAAGAGTGGATCAAAAAAAAAATAAAAAAAAAAGTGAAATCTAATGTGTGCATTCACTTTGGACTTGTGATATTTAGCTTTATCTAATTGTATAACAGTGCAAGAGAAAATCTCTTTAGGTTTTTCTTTAGGCATGTATAGATTTTTCACACTAGGAAGTAGGAACCAATTTTTAGCATATCTTTAGGCAAATGTTAAACCAGTTAAACCGGGATTAACATAAACTGTGATATTAATAACAATGATTATTGATATTGCGTTAATACCACACATATGATAATATTGTTTAATTAAATATTATATATTAAATAATTAAATAAAATAATTAAAATTAAATAATTCAGCGCCAGTGTCTGGTTGCCACGTCAACCTAGCAGTTGGTGCTATTGCACACATTTAACATTTTGCCCTAAGAACCACAATTGTTACAAACTCTCTCTCTTCCTCTCTATATTCGTATTTTGAGTGTGATTCAATAGCCAAAAAGCCTAAAAACATAGTAAATAAACACAATTTTACCATGCAGTGAAAATTACTGTGAATTTAAATTTAAGTAATTGCTTGAGTGTCTTTGCATAGTAAATACTGTTCAGTTGTCTTTAAGCATGCTTGTGCTTGTGTGTTTAAAGGAACTGTGCAGTACACTGAAAGCAAAGGAGGAGATTTACAAGCAACTTCTTCAGAGAAGGCAGCAAATTTTGGCCATGACCCCTGAGGGTCAAGACAGCAGCACTGAACTGGACCTACGCAACCTGCATGAGAAATGGGAGTGTGTGCGGGCCAAAGTGGCTGAGAGGAAGGTGAGGTACTGCTGAGTACTGCTGTGGTACTCTGTGTTCCTGCTGTCAGTTTGACTAGTCATCATCAGCAGCATTGGGTTGTTTTTGGGCTGTTGGGTCGGATCCCAGAGGTAAAGTGCTGATTATGTTAATATAACAGTGAGATCAGATATGTGGGCACATTAGATCTTTGATGTGGTCAGATTAATAATTTTCTCCTGAGCTCATGTCACACAAACTCAAGTCAGAAATGATCTGTATCATCCTTTCACAAATATACCTGCCTTTGCATCTCTGATGTTAGCAAGACTTAATGTTAAATACATTGATTTTGATGTTGAATACAGGCTGTCCAATGAAATCATTGACAAGTGATTGTGAATGGTTAAAGGGAAGTTCTCACTCCTCTGCAGTTTGCTTGAGGAAAACAATACTTTTATGATTTTTATGCTGATGAAATTAAGAAATAAAAAATACTTAGAGAATACATGTATATGTTCTGTCAGAATTGTATATCCATGTAAAGATTAACATGGATTAACATTAACATCTAACATGGCAAGAGCTTTCAGTAGGGGCTACATGTAGAAGTTATAATTGGTGTTAAGGTGAAATATACAAATTCTGTGGCAATGGATTTGTAAAAATAACTATATCTTTACATTTCTCTCTTAAAAAGTGTATGGCACTATGTGTATGGTTTTATGTGGTTGCTAGGTGCTTGCTTTTTTATTCTGAGGGAATGATTATCATCGTTTTTATGATGTAATTGTAGTTTATTATTTTTTAAATACATTTTATTGTCCACCAGGTGCCGAAAAATAACAGATACTTGCTCATGTCTGTGGCATGAATACTGCTGGACAAGTTACATACTAAATACTTTTTAGTTTTTTTTTTTGTCATAATCCCTAACAATAAATACAGACAATAGTAATATAGTAATAGTAATAGTGACTGTTAGAGTTAATGTTTGTTGTCAAACAAGTGTCCCAGCCCAAATGTGTTTGATTGTGTGTAGGTGAAACTGGAGGATGCTCTGGCAATGACCACAGACTTCCATAACTCCCTGCAGGATTTCATTAACTGGCTGATGCAGGCCGAGCAGACCCTCAGTGTGGTGTCTTCTGCCTCTCTCATTCTGGAGACCATTATATTCCAAATAGATGAGCATAAGGTCAGTGCTCTACAGTGTAGTGTGAACCACAGGTCAAATGTTTAAATACACTTATGAATTTAAAATCATTTTTCTCTAAAGGTTTGATGCTTTATTGTTGGACATTTGATATAGATGTGTTTTGTTTAAATTTCTTTACAAACTTTGAATGAGTTGGATGGAGCACATGTTGAAGGAAAAGCAGCCAATAAGTGTTAGGAACTCCCTTAACCCTTTAGCACGTACGATTACACCGGTGTGATTGAAGCGTTCAGTGGTCACGTGATCACCTGCTAAATTCAAGCTGTGTTCAAACCAGGATTGGTGGTAAACGAGAGAGCGAATCTCTCAGTGCTTATTATGTTTCACAGTTGTTAGCGTTTTCAGTCACGTAATGTTTATTTGTTTCTTACATTTCAAATGATGCTGCACGATCACAGATAAATAGAAACACAAATACCAGGAATAAACATATATATGTTTACATTTATATAAATATATATAAATTTTACCTCACATTTATTTGTATAGCGCTTTTCATTTATATCATCTTCTACGTAGCTTTTATATATAGCCTATACTTTTTATGAAATGGAGGCAAAAGCATCTTTCAAACAAAACGTTGTTATTTTGTATTTCATATTTCATTGCACAATCACAGAAGTAATAGGAAAATATATATCGTTTATACATAACGGAGGCAAAACAAACCTTTCAAACGACGTGCGCTTATGTTTTATTCCTGTCAATCAATTGTGTAGGTAATTATAAAGTTTACTCTATTCCTCTCTCAGTTTGCCAGACACTTATGTTTTGTGGATGAGCATGTTTTAAATCCAGCAGGGTCTGTCTCCCCGACAAATCGCGGTGCCTGTGATAACTTACCAATCATCTAACGTGAACATTATAAAAGTTTGCACATATTTAACAATTGGAAAATCTTTCATTTAACAGTGCATGTAAAAGTTTTATAAATATTTATATATATACAGGGGTTGGACAATGAAACTGAAACACTGGCCAATTTAGTGTTGGAGGTTTCATGCCTAAATTTGACCAGCCTGGTGGCCAATCTTCATTGATTGCACATTCCACCAGTAAGAGCAGAGTGTGAAGGTCTAATTAGCACAGAGTAATATAGTAAGCACAGTTAATTAGAGTAATAGCACAGTTTTGCTTAAAATATTGCAATGCACACAACATTATGGGTGACATATCAGAATTCAAAAGAGGACAAATTGTTGGTGCACGTCTCGCTGGCGCATCTGTGACTAAGACAGCAAGTCTGATGTATCAAGTGTGATGTATCAAGAGCCACGGTATCCAGGGTAATGTCAGCATACCGCCAAGAAGGACGAACCACATCCAACAGGAGTAACTGTGGAACAAGAGGAAGCTGTCTGAAAGAAATGTCCGAGTGCTAACCCGGTTTGTATCCAAAAAAACATAAAACCACAGCTGCCCAACTCACTGCAGAATTAAATAGGCACCTCAACTCTCCTGTTTCCAGCTGTCTGTCAGGAGCTCCACAGGGTCAATGTACATGGTCGGGCTGCTATAGCCAAACCTTTGGTCACTCGTGCCAATGTCAAACTTCGGTTTCAATGGTGCCAGCAGAGAAAATCTTGGGCTGTGGACAATGTGAAACATGTATTGTTCTCTGATGAGTCCACCTTCACTGTCTTTCCCACATCCGGGAGAGTTACGGTGTGGAGAAGCCT
>JAZGTJ010008065.1:0-21670 GCA_036877575.1 Botia almorhae | reverse complement strand
CACTTTAGGGTGTTTTGGAGGAGCGAGTCAGGAAACGTTTTCCTCCACCAGCATCACGTAGTGACCTGGCCACTATTCTGCAAGAAGAATGGCTCAAAATCCCACTGTCCACTGTGCAGGACTTGTATCTGTCATTCCCAAGATGAATTGATGCTGTATTGGCCGCAAAAGGAGGCCCTACACCATAGTAATAAATTATTGTGGACTAAAACCAGGCATTTCAGTTTCATTGTCCAACCCCTGTATATAGTTACTATAGGAACACCATGTTACATTATCTGTTACTGTAGTTATACTACAAATAAGAGAAAAAGACATGGTTACGTAACATTATATTGTATAACTGTTTAGTATACTATAGTATGCTATATTTAGTATGTTAATATTTATATGTAGTATGTATTTGCTTGATTTGCACATTAACGCAAACAGCAGTCTTCCTTCAACAAATCTTTCTTGCTCTTGCAGCACAAACAGTGTTACTTTACACTGTAATACATTTTGCAAATGATTATTTCCTGAGAAATATATGGAACTCACGCCATCCATTGGGATTGTTCTGTGCTGACGTCACGTTCATGTGTACGTGCACATGGACTAAATCCAGCTTTATGCTCAAAACGATGAGTGAGAGTTGATGGGAAAAGGTAATGTGCTGCTTCATGGTACCAACAAAGCCTAATTGCATTTGTCGCCTTAAAACTAATCCTATAACACTGACTTTGTCTAGCTACTTTCATGGTACAGGCCCTTGACTGGTGGTGGGGTGGGACTGCAAACAAACATACAAATCAAACAAAAGCTTGGCTACAGTGTCTCATTTCAGTATTGTGGGAAACAAAACTCATATCTAACGACCGACCACTATGATGTGTGTGCCAAATTTCATGCCAATTTTAATATCATGTTTCATGTCAATTTCAAGCATGTTAAGTGCTTCAAATACACCTGAATGTGGTTTTAAAGTTTGACATGTTACCATGTCCTTTTAGAGCATTACATTAGCCACGTCTCTACATTATTCTGACCAATGTCTGAAGTGACTTGACTAAATGTAAGTTGACAATTTTAAAGTTTGTTTTACTGTGACACACTTCCTGTTGCCAGTTGGTGGCGTTATGACTGTGGCTCACAATATTCATGTCAATGTCATCAGCCCACCACAATAAACATATTTGCTAAGTTTGAATAAAAATCAATTTATTAAATAAACCATCGTAAATCAATTAATGCATGCCGTAGATATTAGAGACTTTCTGTTTCCCTTTTTTCACCATGAATTCACTGCCTCACCATGGCAACACTCTTCGCAATTTTGACTCTTCAGTGTCTTGGCATGGTGCTCACCAAGTTTGGTGACAATCACGTGAAATCCCTAAGAGAATTATAAAGAGCATGACATGCGCTTTTCAGAAAATCCAAAATGGCTTCCTGTTGGGAGGAGCTAAAGTTGTTGGAAAGTAGTGTAAAAGTTGTTCTTCTCGACAAGACCGATACATATATCAAGTTTCGTACAGGTGTGTGCATGTATGTATAATATATGTATGTATAATCTTTTTGTGCCCCATACCAGGGGGTGGTACTGGGCCCCCCTGCCCCACCCACGTGCCAGCCTTTGACGTGTGTGCCAAATTTTTGAAGTTTTGAGCATGTTAGTGGACCCAAAGGCACCTTGAAACCTTAAAAAATAGTAATAATAATAATCCTAAGGAAAACAATAAGGCGTTCGCGCATTCAGTGCTTAGTTATTAATTTCAGTACTATTCTATGGGATTCCTTTAGCCTCTAAACAGCACTTTGTAGATTACATATGAGAAGCAGAAGCAGAAGCAGAGCGTTCAATCAATACTCTGAAACTGTGTGTTCTCCCAGCTCAGCTGCAGTCTGCATGCTCACACTCTGAGCCTGGAGAAGACATTGAGACTGGATGAGTGTGTAATGAACCCCTCCAGAGCTGCAGGCAACAGGAGGTCTTTAAGACTTCCAGCACTGCATTACCTACCCTGGGCTGTTGAAAAGCTCAGCCCAGTCAAAAGCTTCTACACTAAAGATGCATTTAGGCCAACAATGGTTGGCGTATATGCATCAGTGCCAGGCAATTGCTGTGCTAAATGACTGAAACCAGTTTACTTAAAAGGCAACAGCAGGGACATGATTTTGTGTTTTTTCCAAAGCAAAATAAATGTAGATAGTTGGCTTAATTAATTGTGTATTGAGCAATAATATTAGCTCATTGTAATGAACAGTGAACCCAGAAACCATTTGGACTCATAAATCATATTGAAGAAAGGAAGGTTGTTTGCATTATATAGCAAAATTTTAAACAAAGTGGTACTTTGATATTTGATATTTTAGAAATAGATTTAATTTACTTTACTACATGTATTCAGCAGATGCTTTATGTACCATAAATGTACTGTGTGATCTGTACACTATAGTGTTGCTAGCACTATTCTCTACAAGTTTTTTTTTCATTTCATTTAGCCATTTTGCAAAGACGTTATCAAATGCATATGTACACTTTTTTTAAGGACATTTTTGTTTCAAATGATAATTCCATGCAATTTTATTTTATTTACATTGCGCTTTTTACAACTTAAAAATGCTTTACGGTAGCTTTACAAATAATGAAAAAATCATTGCAAATTTTAATTGTTTATTATAAGATGTACATTAGTAAAACTAATTAGGTATGTATTTGATTTATAAATCAAGAGTTGACTAAACTGATGAAAACTACCACACATTTGGACAATTTGAAAAAATGGACATGCATTAGAAATATCAGTAATTGTGTGTAAAGGCTCATACCTCATATCTCAGTGGTCTATGAGAGGGTAATGTATTCAGACAGCCAACTAAAACAGAATGTACTTCTGTTTTTACACTGCAAGTCTTAATTTTCAGATCTGATCTTAAGTCCATATCTATTTTTTTGTTCCACCTGTTTACACTTACGACTCATATCTGATGCGCATGTTTACATTAATCTCCTGGCCAAAAAGATTGCAGTCATTCACTAATATGAGCGTCATGATTGACCCTTGAATTGTGGACGGACTTTGCGAATCTGTTTTCAAAAATCAGCAAAAGTACACCCAACAATTTAATTAATTAAAGCGAGAGCGTTGTTTTCATGCTATCATAAACACAGCTTTAATGTTTTTTACATTGGTTACACAGCAACTACATATATCCTTATAGCCTCTTTATATTTGGTTTAGTGCTCTTTATTTTGTGCTGGCATTACAGCCAGGTTCAGTACATGTGCAAAATAATGACATTCAACGCAATCTGCTGTGGAACCGTGATGTTATAGCCAAGGTGAATCGGATATGTGTGCTTAGACGCAGGTTGGCTGTCTGGATATCAGATATGTATCCGATTTAAATCCACAATTGAAAGTGGCTCAGATCAGACACAAAAAAATTGAATCGGAAAAAATCTTGTTCTGATTTTTGTGTTTACACATGTGCAACAGATTCTGATCTGTGTCAGATGTAAAAAATCAGATTTTTTTTGTGCCAGTGTAAACGCAGCCACAGTCAATTAACATAATGGATGACAGGTATCATATTAAGCAAGACATGCTGTTTCAGCTTACATGGAGGTGGTGCTTAGAAAGAAGATAAAATATGATAGAACATACAAGAATAAGAGATCTGCGATAATACCAAGAAATAGCTAAACAATACATCATAAAAGAGAATGAGAAACAAAGAACTAATGAAATAGTAGAGTCTTTAGAACTGTAATTACATCATTATAATAAAACAGTAGACATCATTTTAAATTAAGAGAAATAATATTTGGACACGTTCTGGTTGATAAATGTATTAGATCATAGTTCATAATACAATAGTGTCATCATAATACAAAAATGTCATAATGGATAGTGTCACCTGTACATTCTGATTGTAAAATGGCCATAAACACAACTGGAACTGCATATTTTTTATTATTGTGCCAAGTTGCTGCGTTGCTTGGCAACCGCATAAACCAGTGCTGGGTTGCCTTCAGTTAGGATAATGAACTATATTAATTAGTGAAAGAACTGTTTATTCTCATAAATATTAATAATAAAATAAACTGTTTATTGAACATTGAAGTCTTTTATCATGGAGCTGTTGCCACCTTTTAATAAAAGTCTCCCTGCTTCACGGTGTGCCTAAGAAACCATGGTAAAGTTCCTGTCATATCCAGCTTCTCTTGACTTGTAATGCCTGTGATGTAAAAACACATGTTCACTACTACTGCATATGTATCACTGTGTGACACCCATAGAAGCCAACAATTCACCTTACTTTATATCAGCTCCTGTATTTTCTAATGGAAGACAGTTATGAATGAAAATGTGTGTTCCTAATGTTTTCATTATGTTGTAACTGTTTTATATAAGTACTAAGGCACCAGAAACCAGGCAATATTGTTAGTATAGTCACAACATCTTTTAGCTATGTATTCATAATATAACATGGCCTCTGTTAACTAACTGCATAATATAAACCTGTTGTTATTTTTTTCTGTGTTCATAAAAAAATGTAAGTGTAACATGTTTAGATTAATTCCTCGTTCAGAAATAAACAGTAAACAGTTTAATGTTTATTTTGTCATTGATTTCTCCTCTAGAGAGAATGTGACTAGCTGACTTGGCCTACGTTGATTTTGTTCCCTCTGTGTGCAGTCTGCCATTAAAGGGTTAACTATGGGAGGACTCGAGGTTGTTTCCATCACTGACAACACCCCAGTGCCACACAATGGCTGTCGCCCTCGCAAAGCACGAAGGATGTGAGGAGGAACAAACCCAGATGTCTTGCCTATGGTTCTCTATATCTTCCTCAGTGGTCCAGTCTGAATAGATGCAGGTCAACCTGGTTCATGGCGTAATGCTTTCTTAAGGTTGCACATTGCAGCTGCAGTAACATCTCTGTTGATATGTTTATGTTATTTACCCTTTTTGATAATTATTAAAGTGCAAAACATTGGACTTGCAGTGTCCGTTTGCTTATTGTACTCTGATCAATTTGAATGTTGAAAGCAGAAAAATTGTGGCAAGTTGTCAGAGTGGCCGATTGTTTCAGGAAATTGCAGAAAAATTATTCTCTAATGTGTGCTCTGGAAGGTATATTTAAATATTTTTAAATAAACATTATTGTTTGGTGTGCTAGCACTTAATCCGAGTCTGTTGACAGGTTCAGGGTGGAATAGCTCCCTATAAATAAATGGACCCTTGTAAGATTATTGCCCTTTCCTACCATTACATCAGGTGCTTTGTTGCTATGACAACGGCAATTAGCAGGAATTCAGGCAGGCAGTTGAATATAAGTCTGTCCCTAGTACCCATAGCAACCAAGGTCAGGCCTGCAACGCACATCTGCTTTTATACTAGCCCAGCTTCAATGCACACTATGAATACTGTAGATTAAAAAAGGCATTTAAGACAAATGACAATTGGAAATGCTTTAAGTGGAAATGCTTGTAAGTCTCATGCAAAGATTAATTTAATTAATTTAACAGTTTTCAGCATTACTACACTAATGCATTTTATTAATGCTGCAGTTGCAGGTGTATTCAGTTGCATTACATGGCTAAATTAAGCATTCATTCCGAGTAGAAGACCTCTCGCATACGTTGTGCTCCATGCAGGAGCTGTTCTTGTACAACAGCTGTCCATCTCCTGGTCTCCTTTCACACCCACAAAACACGTCTCATCAGCGACAAAGCGTGACTCCTACCAGTGTTTAACCCAGATGGTCCGGCTTGTCTGATGTCCTCAAATAGCCTGTGTTTCCGGCAGTTCCCTGCTGGGCTTTTGAAGGCAGTGATTAGAAACTAGAGCCAACACAGCAGATTGAATATAGAGTTAATGGTTTGCTCACTATGCATGTGTAATTTGTATATCAAACGAATTCCTGGCCTTGAACAAATAAATGCATGATGCATTATATGTTTTCTCAGCTCACATCTATCGCTTGTTGTCTGGTTAAATATTTACACTTTCTAATGTAAATATAAGACACACAAGTGTCTGTGACAGTCAACCAGTCACCAGATTTTAGGTGCTTTTATGTCTGTAGCACTAATGTTGTGGGAGGAGTACATGCTGAGGCTGTTTACATAAATAGCAGATAACAGAGTTATTTAAATGTTACACATTTGATATAAAGGACGTGAAATTTGGTTACCCTCAACAATAGGATGCGTTTAAATCTCCAAACAGCTACTAAAACATTGGTGAGGTAAAAGTTTTAATGGGTAATTATTACACAGTTAGCTCCTAATAAAAATCCCATGCAAACTTTACATCTCCCTATTGTGACAAAAAGCTCCATTGAAATTGCTCTGAAATTACTGGGGATTCAGTGTGATTTCTGTAAGTATTTATGTACATGTGATAAAATGGACAGGAAATACAGGAAGTCTTACTCAATGACAAATCTGATCCTATTACAACATCCTCTAAGGTGACATGTTTATATGCAAAAGAATAGCTTGTGTTACAATGTGACATTGAAATGGAACCATATTTTGTCTTCGCGTAAAGGTTTCTTTAAGGCCAAGGGTTAAACGAGATGTAAATATTACAGAAGCATGCATGACCTTAACCCAAGTAAACCCTTGAAACCATGCAATGAGAGCTACTCAGGCATCCATTTGCACATATTAGCGACACACACTTTCCTACACTGCTGGAAGATACCCTGAAGGATATCTGCAATCATAATGTGCGTTCCCTTCTTTAAAGGTGGTAATCAAATGAAAGCCACATACATATTTGACCTTGCACAACTGCTTCCTCATTCTTCTTATTTTTTTTTGTTTGTTTTTAATGGCATTAATTTTTCACAAGTGTTGTAACTATTTGGTAGCTCTACTACTTTGTACTTTAAGCTAGTTGCAAAAAATATTACATTATCAGTATATGATAACAATGACACAGTAATTAAATTTTTGGTAAATGAAACAATGACACAGTAATTCAAACATTTAATAAACACACAAAGTGGCGATGCATCTGTGCAAACACATTGTGGTGTTTAAACTCAGTGGTTGTTAAACTGAAACTGGTGCTGGTGCTGACACACTTTACTAGATTATTCTTGTTCATCCTTCTGTGATTTCTGCAGATCTTTGTGTGAAAAAGAGTGAAACGTCATTAGTGTTCAACAGCCTGAACTGAAGCGTTGACCACCTTTATTCCACTTTATAATATTTGAGAATATTTCTTTCATGTGTCTTTCTTTTACATAAAATTTTATTTCCATTACTCACTTTAAGTGGATGTTTAGGGCTAGGCAGGTACAGCACATTGTAAACACATAACCAGAAACTAACAAGCTGTAATATATTTTAAATCAGGTTTACGCCACAAAGCTCAGTGCAAGTAGTCAGTTGCTCATTTTGTAACGCTATTTGTGAACACAATCTCCTCATTTAACATTTCTTGCAAGCTGTCAGACTACTCAACAGCTCTGTGACAACCTACCCAACTAACCATTCAAGTGGACCTCCTATGCACCCATACAACCCAAACCTCTATTTCTGTCCCTTAAAGATCTTGGACCAATATTCACTGCAGTATAGTCATTTTAAAAGCACTCTACACTTTACATACCATAATGGACCTGTAGCCCTTCAGCAGCCCTTGTGTGTAACCCCTATACTGTGTAATTTTATATTGTACTGTGTGTGCTACTGCTTACTGTTATCATTAGCTGCTCGTCTTCTGGTGGTTTATATAGTGGAACTTATCACCCATATGTCTGGGTCATATTTTAACCAAAAATGAACAAAAAGTAAATACAAATTTTATTTTGAGAACAGAAAATGACCACTAACATTTTTGACATTGCAATTTTTTTCTGACAGAACAGTAGTAAAACATCTGGATGCTTTATGGTGGAAATCAGACTTATGGCATACGTTTTATAAAAATCACTAAATTAAAAGATTCAGATGATCCATGAGCTGCTGGTGGAGACATTTTGATGGTCATTTTTCTTTTTTTACAATAGTCTTATTTCTTAAAGCCAAAAATTAACGTAGGTAAGTATAAGGGTGTTAAAAGCAGGAAATCCAGCTCCATGTATAACCTGAGTGATTGATAATGGGCTTCCATCCAATTATCCGCTTCCAAGAATGTAGACATATAAGTTGTAATTTTCTGTAATTGCAGGCTGTGGACATTGGGGGGATAAAAGGATAAAAGTAAAAAAACAAGAAGAAGATGTTAGAGGAACCGTGATATGCGCATTGCTGAATATTTCTCTGATTTTGTGACATTTATGGACCACCGGAGTTGGTCTTAATGTGCTGGCCTTTAGAAAATGTTGAAGCCAGCTCTGCAGAAGCATCTTCAAGACGACCGCTTTCCCCTTTTTGTTTTCATCCAAAAATTCCCTGTAATACCCCTCCCTCTCCACGCTCCGGCTTTTAGCAGCTGCTGGCGAGGGTACATTATCAAAATGGAATAGGAGGCAGAGAATGGAAGATTAGAATGCTCATTGGCTATTTAGTCAAGAAGCCTCTACTGCCCACTTGAGCTCCATTTGGGCGCTCTTACCTGTCCTGCCGCATTGAATAGCATCTTTGTTCTACATTTGAAGAGCAGGGGAAGATTGTAGAGCCGCCTGGGGTTTGGCGAACATATACAAAACAGTTTTTAAGACATTTTGTAGAAGATATTATGAATATTATTCAACCCAAGGACAAGCATTAATTGTTGAAACATTATATTAATGAGCAGTTTTTGGAGCCATTGCACTTTTTTTCGCTGACCCTTTTTTGTCCTATAGAGAACATCTTTGGCTCAGTGTAACCTCATTATTAGTGAAATAAGGAGCAAAACTCTAAATATTATCATTTTTAGAAATATACACATTCATACACAGCTCATTTCTTTCACAGGTGCACACAAAAAAACTGCACACTCATCACCTTATGTTTTCTCCAGGCTATTTTTTATTTTAAATTTAGATTTTATTCATGTATTATTATTGTTTGTTGTTTTTCCTCCTACAGGTTATTCCAAAATTTAAGGCATCATTTTGTTCATGGTCATCTTCAAGTTGTTCCTAAAATATGTAGGAAGTGGCCTTGTAAAAGATCTATAGTGTGTGACCATATGACCAAAAAACACCTGCACAATCAGTTTACGAAATTGGCAGCAGCAAAACAAACTCTGCATGCAGCATTTGGTTCGTCTAAAAAGTCCAACGAGGGATTGCTTGGATGATTAGCCATCAAAATGACAGGTCTCTGTTGCTTAGGAACATGACTAGACTGCATGAATTGCTGCATCGCTTGATCTGCTCCAGGCAGACTCATAGTGACAGCACTTGTTATTTCCCTCTTCAAATGTGTATGTTTACTTACATTTATTGCACACAATCCTTTACTGTCTATCTGCTGTGCCTTTTTATCACAAACCACTGAGAGCTACATCAACATGTAATTTTGATAACTGTTCATTTTTAATGCATTTGTTTATATAAATATTTTTTCCTTGAATGTGACATAAGTCACATCAATGCCTATAGACGCAGAATATCCTGATGCTTGCAAACATTTCTTAAACTACTGATGGCTTTGTGATGCTGGTTGCCATGGTTACCTCTGTGTGCCACACAAAAGGGGAAAAAGGAAGGAGCGGGGCAACCCCAATGCAAATGACTGATGGCCCCTACTCTAGTGGGTTTTGTATACATGTGAATACACATGAGTATAGGACACAGGAGGTCTATATTATATTATGTTCCACAGTCCAGTTTATCCCCCAACGGAAAGCATCCCATTTCCCCATAACACATTTTCTATGTTTTTCGCTGCCATGTGATGAAGTAGAACTGGCGTGACTACACCTTGTGGCCACCAATACAGCCCTTGTGTTGAGCATGTAGTAATTTTATTGTTTATTTTAACTTCTTTTTAGAATAATTTTTATCACTATGTCATTCCTGTTCTGTTTATTCATATATTGTTAAGCTGTATTTGTTATGAGGAAAAGTGAAAAAACAATCATGGCCTGATTAAATGAATGGAAACATACAAGGGCATACAAGGGAATTAGTGGATTATAGAGGTAGATTAAAGTGGTCCTGCTAATTATCTGAGCAGGAATACTCCAGTGAACACCTCTTAAAACGCTTCTCAGAATTAAAAGTATTAAAATGATCAGGAAATAATATACACCTGATGGCTTAATTAGTGCTCATGTAAACAGTTTTTAGTTTCGTTCTTTGTACACTGGTGGAGTATGTTAAAAGACACAAATAGCTAAATCATTTAAGTAGACAAGTGCCTTATAGGTGGTCTCTATATCAGATGTTTCATGAATTATAGTGCTCTGATAATATAATACTGTTTTTGTGTGATAGTAGGATCTTCCTTTAAAGCAAATGTGATCTAAGGTAAACCACGTGAACACCATTAGCGTTATCGAGGATTAATTTGTATGTTTTTATTTTGGTTTTTATCAATATATTATTTTTTTATTTTGTCTATGAGCAGAGACAGGGCGTAATTCGTGTAGGATATTACGGAAGTAAATGTAAATTATAATATTATACTATTCAACAGATATATTTTAATACATCGATTATTAGTTTCTATTTAATATTTCTTTTTCCCTCGTCCGGATCGCGGTGACGTCGCAGAACAACCCCCCTCCCCCGTTGCGGTGACGTCATTTGCGCTCATGAAACGCACGGGCCACCTGTCTGTTCGTGGAGTGGATCTTGCCTTTAAGAAGCTCGTGCAGGAGGAAGACTGGAGCTGTTCACCGCACATGGTGCTGAAACACGCTAAGATATTTGGACAGCGAAGACAACGCCGAAAAGACTGTTTATGACGGGAAAAAATGATAAACGGGTTAAAAAGGTACCGCTAGTGCAGCAAGACATCGTTCTTTAGTGTGCAGCTTTGACATGTTTTTTATTTAAATGTTTTTTTGATGAAATGTCATCTCTGTGTTTGGCGTGGGAGTGGGTGCCAAAGACATCACTGGACGAAGCAACAGGTAGTGTGATTATTCATCACATTAATCATGTCTTCATTACAGTCTGGATTGCATTCTGATGTTAAGGAAACTGCGTGTAGTAATTATCAATTGATAAGGTTTAAACTGAGACCTATAATTCTATGTTATTAATTTTACCATTTTTATTAAACAACTTTCTGTTTGGGTTTTCATTTGGACCTGTTGACATGCAAGTAAGTGTTTATTATCTTGTATGATTTCGATGGTTATCGTTCTGTTTGGCTCTCGCCAGTTTTGGCTGTTACTTAGTGTTAAAAACCTATTGATGACGCTGACTTGTTTTAATTCTGTCTGTGTGCATAAGTTTAATATTTTCTTTCTGTTTTTGTGGGCTTGTAATCTTTATAAGAATTTGCTCTAGGTTAACACACAGCACACAGTTACAGTTTGTCTGCTAAAGGCCCACAGTGCTTTTTTATTTTTGAAATATTTGAGCCCTAAGGAAAAACTAATAGTTAACTCAAGTAAATGCCTAAATATGCCAACTGCAATTATGCAAATATGCAATTCTAAACTATTAGGTGTCATTGTGAATTTTAAAAACGTCTATGTTATGTAGATTTTTATCATTAAATTAGTGCTTCTCTTAAACAGCACAATATTTAGGTTGTGTGTAATTTATGTGTAATTTTAGGAATCTGGCAGCATTGGGAACAGTTAGTCAGCATTGTTATTATTCTCTGAAATCTTTCTGAATATCTGTTGCCATTATCACCCAACAGCCAATCATGCATGTTTCAATTTACCCTCATGCGTTTCTGCTATTGTCACCTAAAATGTTGTGCTGTAGATAATTGATTAGAAAATAGGTGAGTTCACATATGGTATTGGCATGAATGTACACACAACTTTGAAGAGACAGGCTTTTGAAGAAGCAGGTCTTTTGAAGCCCCACACAGCCTTAGAAAAAGATCAAAACTTGATAGAATGTGCACAAAGAGAACCCGTTCAGGGGCACATTTGATGTGCCATCACAATCAAGCATGGAGGAGAACCCAAGCTTGCCTTATAGTCTCTGTGAGAACCAGGGTACAAGGATTTACATGATTTATATCAGCTTTTCATGGATCCAGGTGTTTCTAAAAGAATGCAAAAGATGATTCAGAAATAACTTCGTCTCATAAGGTAGGATGTTTAAAAGGGAGCTCATGAACGCCAAGGTCTTGGTTGCTTTTTGCTGCAAGCTTATAGGATTTGAATTAAAATATTTTTGCTACTTGATGCTGCGGAAATTTTAAGAAAACTTTGAAGACTGGCCAGGATATAAATCTTACTATTATGGTCATTTTAACCAGTCCAGATAAATCATCACTATAGGCTGTATTTGGCCGTGTTTATAATCTAATAACTATAATGGGCCAATCAATCTACTGTCATGTCAGATTTTCGTGTTTCTGAGTTTTATTTCTGTGTTGAAGGCAAATGAAAAACTATGTAATTAATAAGTAGGTTTTGAACACAAAATAACATGAACTCACCAAATTGTCATATAATATGATTATTCTAGTGTCACAGGGTTTATTTTAGGGTCATATCTGAAAGGAGGCCTTTAATGAGGAGATGTGTCACAGGAGAAGTGCCTGGGCTTCGACACCACATGAGGGGAAGCATTCTCACCTGTCCTCACTCAGATGAAGGTACATGCTGCCCGTGCAATACATCCAGACTCTGAGACAGCGTTTCTGGAGCATTAGGCTGAACGTAAAGTGAGGAAAATCATAAGCATTACACAGAAAATACTGTGTAATTAAAGCCAATTACATAATTTCAACGCTGTGGGCCATGTTACCAAAAAAAATCTGATTTCTCTCATCAGAATGGAATCAGGACTATTAAAATTAAAGACATTACTAATAAAATATTAAAGATGATAATGTTAATCAGGGATCATTTTTTAGGGGGATTTAAAAATGCTTTTGAAAAATGTAACTGATAATTGATGCACTGTCAAGACAGTCTGATTTGTTTTTGCCTATAAACTTTGCCTATACATTTTTTAATTTATCTGCTGGTATAGAATAATTATTTTATCTACTGTTATATTTTAAATATGTGATAAAAAAGAAGCTGCTGGAACACTGTAGACCAGGTTACCAAACCAAACCCAAAAAATATTTTCCTCTCTGCTTTTCAACAGAATTTGTTCAAACGAAAAGAATTTGTCTTTTAATACCTGATATTACTAAAATAATAGCATAACATTTTACAATAACATTTCAGATTCTTCTGATCAGAAAACCATAAAATGATCAGACTATACAGAGTATAAATACTGTAATAAAAATAATAACGATTAAACAGTAATGTTAACTACAAGCGGTATTGTTTGTGGTTTTGTATCATAAATATTTCCCCTCTGTAAACATTTGCAGGAGTTGTTCAAGTATTGCTAATTAGTAGCAGCATTTAAACAAAAAACAACCATCTGTCTTTTAGCCAAGTCACTGACTCAAATAAGCGTTTACGAAATGCAACTGACATCTGATGTACGAGCGAATTAGTACTGACACGTTAGATTTGTTTGCGCCTAACCAGGTTATAAATAATTCTATTATTTTAAAGTAATAATTTTAAGGGTAGGTGGTGTTATTATTCTGTTGATACAGAATGATGACATTGGTGTAACAGAAAATGTCATTGATTAATGTGTATTACCATTATGTTAGACATTGTGTTCTATACAATATGAATATGTTTCTCTTCTATTGATCACTTCTGGGTTGTTTGCATAAAAAATACAAGCAAAGAGGAGTCAGCATTTATTTTAGTGAACTTGTGTATGATGGGAAACATGATGTCCTCTAAGCCATTAAAGGTGTGTTGATGTTTGTTTGTATTAAACATCCACACACTAATTAAGACAATAAGATGTTTGTATTGCCACAGGTGTCAACCTGTGATTAGTTTGGTTCTGTTAAAGAACCAAACAAGACAGTGTAGCTTCAGTGTTATTTGTGTATATCTGTGTTTCTCTGTGTTAGTCAGTTCAGTGGTACAAATTTGAAAAAAAAGTTTAATTTTTGCCAGCCATTTCTGTTCTTTGCTCAGAAAGAAATTAATGAAATGAATATAATATAATAAAAAGCATATTAGATTTTGCTGTCTCATGTCTCTGTGAGTAACAAGTTTGTCTGATAAGGTGTTGTAATCAAATGACAGCCGTTGCAGAAAAAGCACTACCTAACAGCCATGAGCCACTGCTTAAAAACCATAAAATGATCATTGCTATTTATTTTAGTAATTACTTTATTTCATTTTCAAATGCATTTTCTCATAATATAAACTCTTGACAGAATGTGGCAGGAATTTTATCCACAGCTAAAGAGAACAGAAAACAACACATTTATTCATTTATTTTATAAGTAAGCAATAAAGAAGAGTGAAGATATTTATGCCACAAAAAACAATAAATATGTAACAAATATTTTAAAATATCAATTGTTGTTTTTCTTATTTAGAATAGATTTTAAATATGATTTAAAAGGTAACTGTAGAGCATTGATGATTCCCTGAAAATATGATTTGTGAAATATGATTTGTGATTTTTTTGGTCATTCATGCAAACATGAGTGCCTGTAGAGGGTTTCTATCTATTCTTTCCAAAAAACTGACTAATTAAGTTATTCTTTTAAAAGATGCAGTGTGGTTGTTGATTTTAACAGCAGACACAATTTTTAGAACAATATTTCTGTTGTTTGTATTGTATGTCAACTCATTTCAGAGTGTTTGTGAAAATGGTTCATGAGTGGCAAGTCAACACACTTGCACAAGTGCTTATTATGACCATTTGTGTCCATTCAAACTGCACGAGGACAAACAAACCACTGCATGCACTTTTACCCATAATGCTTTACTGAAAATTGTACAAAATGAAAGATTCTTTCTTTGCAGCCGGAGGACACGGTTTCTTAAGATTTTAATAGTGCATTATGACTGTTATATCTGCCAGGAGCTTGATTGAATAGTCCCAAGCAAAAGGTACCTATTTTATGAAATGAGTTTACCACGTCTATGAGCACTATTATGACAGCCTGTATAACCTCAGTAAGATTTTGTTGTGTAGTAAAGAGAAATATGTTATTTATCTGTGAAAGAAAAAAGCCAATACAAAATGGTTTTAACCTCTGGCAGAGTATCGGCATAGCTGTTTGGAGAGAGTAGGTGAATGTTTTATGAGGGCAGGCCCTTTGCATTCATATTTAACAAACTTGTAGATTAAATTGAAATATAATATAGAATCAGTCTAAAAGGTTCAGCTGATATCTTGTGGATATAAAATGGATATGGACAGCACACACTGTTTCTGGAAAGGGCATCAGGAATCAGTGGCTTGACATTATTAACTCCAAACCATTTTCCTGACCGTGTCTTCAACTCCATATTAAATGAGGCTTTTTATTGGCTCTAAAATCTAAAATGTTTTGAATCCATGTGACTGCACAACCCTTCCACTTTTATGTTGACAACTGTTTATGAATATAATTTCAGCTGCACTTGACATCAGAGATTCTGTTTGTTTTTTGGGCACCATGGAAGACTAGTGATTTTGTTGTTGTGACATCACCAGTACTGACAACAAGTCACAGTCTACCTCAGTGACCAGAACCCTCTCACTGTGAACCTGTTGTTGACTGATGGATCATCACCAGCTACCAGCATGACATGGTTTAGCAAAGAACCAGTGAAAAGGCCAGATGAAGATGAAAAGTCCACTCTTATAGCACTGACACACTCATCTTAGTCGTAATGTGACATCAACAATATTGTGGTTCACTCACTATTATTAGGTGTATTATTTGCTGCTGTGCCCACCAAATAAATGAATACTTTACAAGACAAGCGTTCATTATGGCTATTCAAACTATCTGGGAATGGATGCTATTTAATGAAAACAGAGTTTTAAAAACTGAATTATGCAAATGCATTAGAAGATGGTTTGCAATTTGAGAATATTTACCTAATATTTAAGAGAAGGCATGAATTGACTTTGCACAATTATGAAAGTCAAGCTGTCAATTTTTTAATAGATATATAACAGAAATATGTGTGGCTACAAAATCATATGTAATAAGAAAAGATTGCAGTTGCAGGATAATATGGAGGACTGTTTCGCACAATGGAAGACAGTTTGTTGGAAAATCTGAAGTACTTTAATCATTTCTTGACTTTAGGTGTTTTAGAAAATAAATTCTTTCTTGAAATAAATGTCCTAGTTCCGAATATTTTTGTGTCTGATGCTGATTTGTAATTCTTCTATGACTGTATATTGTTAAGCATGCAGTTTCAATGACATTAATTGAGAGACCACTGAATATTTCAACTTAAGTTCACTTGAAGTTAAGGCTGCAATACATAACTTTTTGTTTAAAAATAAGTTAGTGAGCAAGCACATAAAGTAACATCTGTTCAAAGATGTCTCTCTACCTTACCCTGATTTGCAACGATAAGTTTATAATAATTATTAGGGTTCAAGCGTGAAGCACTATTTTTCGCCAAAATTATGAACATTTTACCCCCATTTTAATTTTTTTTCAAATATTACTTTTGCGAATAAGTCCTAGGTTAGTCCACTATACTACATTTCCAAACCAATGCGAAGATTCTCTGGAGTCTGTGAATAATTATCAAAAAAGTAATTATATAATTTTTTGAAATTTTAATTCACATTAATGCCTAGATGCCGAAACATTTGGCAGTGATTGGCCACTTGGTGGCGCTTTAACGTGGAAAAATTCAAGAATGACGATTACTATTCAAAAGTTTGTTCAATCGACTTGGTTATAAATATTAGAAATGTCTCGGTTATGTATGTAACCTCCATTCCCTGATGGAGGGAATGAGATGTTGTCAATGTAGTGAAACTAGGGGTTTGACCTTGGGAGACCGATCACTCTGCTTTTAATATAACATGCCAATGAAAATTGGCCTTAAAAATAAGAGCCAATAGGAATTGGCGAGTGGAATTTGCATGTCAATACCCAGATATCCAGCTATTAAAGGGAAATGGCGTGCACCACTCATTCAGGCTTGTATAGCGTGCCTGAGCAAGTGTCATGAAATCCATAACTTTCCACGCTCAGAAAGTGAGAAGCTAACCATACCGAAGGGAGAGAGGTGAAGACACTGCAGAGACCACAACCTACTTAAGGGGAGTTTATCAGCAAACTATCTGTCAGTAAGCTAACCAGTTGGGTAGCCACGAATGGCAGATCTAGTTTCCGAGCCCCTTCACTGGGCTACAGGCAGATAATGTGCCAATGTCCAGGGTTCACCAAAGGGGAACTCACATGGTAAAAAGAGCACTCATTATCACCTCTGGGGGAAAGGTGCTGAAGCAGGCTTGACACCATGCCAATTCTTCAAGATGCTTCTCCAGAGGACAGCAAGGTAGATAAAACTGATTAATTCTGAGGTTATAGATCTTTGTTAAAGTATTGGGTGTGGTCCAGCTCACAGCTCTGCAGATGTCTGATGAAGGGGTGCCTTTCACAAGCGCCCAAGATGAGGCTATCCCTCTAGTTGAGTGTGCACATGGCATACACTGGACATAGCATACCCTGGAATTGTTGAGACACAAGGCATGACACCTACATTTAAATGGAATAGTCTCTGTTTGGAGACAGCCTTCCCCTTCTGCTGGCCTCCAGAGGAGACAAAGAGCAGCTCAATTCATATGAACTCCTCCATGTGGTCCAGGTAAATACACAAAGTGTGTACTGGACACAGCAGGGACAGGACTGGGTCCCATCAAGTGTAACCTGATGTGCTGCAACAGCAGCCACGTACACCTTTAGGGGGAGGAAGACAGCTGTTTGTTCAACCTCCCCTGTAGGAAGGAAAGCACAGATCCGATAAGGCATGTCCATACACGATTTAGCCCAGGATTTAATCTGCTGCGTGATTGAGGTGTCCAGGCATATGAGAGGCATGTGCCTGGCAAACTGATTTGCAAAGCTGAGCGGAATCGTTTAGATGTCACTCCCTCCTGACACCATGCCAGGGGCTGAAGTTTATATTAAAAAGTAGGTTTTTGGGCAGCAGGATGATTTAAAATGATCATTACTTCATGTTTGTCAGTGTCACACACATTTTTCTGTAGAGGTGTTTATTACTAAAGAATACATAATGAAATTAGAGCTTTGACTTTATTGAATAATTAATCATGCAAGTATTGTAGAAATGTTATTTCAGGAATTGTTTTAAACATGTATATGGTAATTTAGGTGCCATTTTTATACATTTTCATGTGGACTATAAAATCACTGCTAAGTAATACAAAATATGTATCTGCTCATGCAAAGGTCTTAAAGTGCTTGATTCCTGATAATTACTGCTTGCAACTGCATTTTATAGTTTGAGCTGTTGGGTCTGATTTTGAATCTCAGTTTGACTTTAACATAAAGAAAAGTGCGTAACCTGCCATTTTTAGTCTCAAACAGAGATGGCGACAGAGAGGTAAGTTACGGACTGGAGCTTTAAAACTTACAGAAATTTTAACCTAAAAACAAATCTTAAAAAACAGTTGTCGTGAGTCAGTTACATCTTTAAATGATTTTAAGTGTGTTTTTATTTAACATTTATATAATAAAACTGCATAAAAGTCTTTTCTTTGTTTATAAAACACAGATGTTTGTTCTAAAACGGTACAGTTTACGATAACCCGAAAGACTGAGGCGGCCAGATGCGGGAGATTTCATTCAGGCATGCGGCACGCTTCCTTGATGATGTCAGCTCTGGATTCAGGGAATGAGATCTGAGAATGACGCTGGGATGAGCCGCGCGGATTCGGAAATAACAGTAAGTTAGTGCTTATGAAAAGTATGCGTAATTTCACTAAACAGAAGCAGCGTTTGTGGCGTGTAGTTCGTGTTTCTGTGGTCTTTGTTGGTTTAAAGAGATCGACTCAAACTTCTTGTGAAGAGTTTGCTAGCGAGCTAACTTTCTAGCAGTTAGGCTAATCTGAATGTAAGAAAAGCACAGATTACAAAAACGCAATTATCGACACAAAACGTGTTTGTCAGTGTCTCGTTACCATTGTTGTTATTTGTGTCTGCACATGTTTGTGTTTAGAACGCCAATAAAACGTAAAGTTAACTAGCCCGTTTATCCCAAACTGGTTAGCTTTGACCACCTACAGTTTTGCTGTTTGTGATTGTAGAATCTGTAGTTTGTGATTAATTTCTTGTCGTTTCTGCCATATAGTTTGTGGTTATTGTCTCGTGGTTTGAGATTATTGTCTCATAGTTTGATTGACTTGTTAAAATGTAACATTGTGAGATCACGGGATGGTGCTCTATTGCAGCATAATTTAAAGACGCACTGAAACAATTAACAGTAATAAATCACAAATTCACAGTTATAACCGAATGTGCTGTAAATAAACAAGATTTGGGGTATTTTTTGGGACAACTCTTAACTGCATCTTTGTATTACTCAGTTTTGCACAACATGCCACCTTTAAAATAAATAAATATAAAATGAAAACATTTCATGAAACAGCATAAATGTAAATGTACAAAATGTCTGTTGTATTTGCCAACAACGGTTTTAGTTAGTAAAACCGTTGAAGTAAAAAAAACTAGGTGCTTAAAACTAATACACAAAACCACTGCTAAAGGATACAAACAATTATGTATTTGGACCTTTGACTAGAAAACTATTTTACTTCCCCAATTCTTCCTTGTTATTTTATGTTTATGCATTTATTTTTCTAAAACATTGAAGATTATGTTCCTGTTGTGTTTAACTAGGTCTGTTTGGTATTTGGATCAGTTTACTATTTTGATCAAATTGATAACTAGAATTTTTTGTTTGATTCTCAGTTGTTATTGTTGTAGCAGAGTAGATATCCTACAGGTCAGTATTATATTAATATGTGGTTGCAATCACTTTGTCACTGTTGTTTTGGCATATACACCAATTAATCTTTGAATGTTTCATGTTAAACTCAGTGGCCATCAGATGACCAGAGTTGCACCTCTGCTCTTTGGGACTGCTAATCAGATCAGCGATGTCTCCAAAGGGAGTCAGCCACAGTAAGGTGGAGGAAAGTGCGGTGCAGGTGGCCATCCGGGTGCGTCCGCTGCTTCCCAAAGAGATTCTGCACAGCCATGAGAGCTGCATCACCGCAGACCCCGAGGAGCGAAGGGTCACTTTGGGCAACGACCGCCACTTCCTCTGTGACTTTGTCTTTGAGGAGAGCGCCACCCAGGAGGAGGTGTACACAGACTGCGTTCAGCCCCTCATTGAAGCCTTCTTTCATGGTTTCAATGCCACTGTTTTTGCCTATGGGCAGACAGGCTCAGGCAAAACCTACACCATTGGAGAAGCCAACATTTGTGAGTCTTTTGTGTTTTTAAAGGATCTGATCATATAGGGCGGCAAGTAGGGGTGGGCAATGTGTTTACGATTTTTCAGGCAGGATCAATCCATGATCTTATTGTGTTTTTTTCCTTGTTGGTTTCTGGTTTTGGTTTTCTATTTTGCAAGTTACTGATCAGTACAGCCAAACTTATTTTCATTATTAAAAATACTGCTCCACAAGCTAACAAAAAAACTCATATGACCAAAATCGTACTTTTTTAAAATTTAATTTAATTTGAATCTTTGTTCAGTCGAACAACTGGAGAAATACAACAGAAGATTCAAAGTTGTAAAACCTCTGCTTTAACTTCAGCAGGTCTTCCAGGGCTGAAGAGCTTCTCACAGGCTGCTGATACAGTGATTGTTGTAATTTGTCTTAGGCACAGGTCAAGGTGCTGTGCGTTTTGGTAATTGATAAGACATGATGTCACTTCCCAAAGACCAATAAACATGTTTGGACAGTTACACTGTATTGTAATATGAATCTCCTTAGCGGAATGTATAATATTTAAATTAAACTGGACTTGAGCCCAGTCTAGTTGATTTGTTAAGGGCTGGTTTCAGACTAGGGCTGGGCGATATGGCTGAAAAAAACTGTATCGCGATATCAGTGTTTCATATCGATCGATATCGATAATTATTGATATGTTTTATGACCCAATTAAAATAAGGACCAGGAGAAAAATATATTACATTTAAACGTTTTAATTTTAAACTTAACCTTCCTCTGATTTAGGGCTGCAACAACTAATCGATTAAAATYGATTACTAAAAGAGTTGGCGACGAATTTCATAATCGATTCGTTGTGTCGCGCGACGCGGAGACATTTGATTATTAAAACAACGTTTAGTTGAGGCGGAGCGGAGTGAACACACTCTCGCGCACTGATGCTATCAGAGTTCAGCGCCTCATAGACAGAGTGGAGCACAAATAATAAAACAAACAAGCGGAGGTAGAGGAAAGATACATGGCGGAGGCAGAGAAATCCGTGCGACCCAAGTCACCCAAGGTGTGGAAGCATTTCACACTAAAACAGAAAAAGTGTGTTAACCCTCTGGGGTCGACAAACGCGCCGGGGCCTTTTGAGGCATGTCTTCATGATAACGTGGAAAAGAACGTAAATGCTCCGTCATTTTTGATCGTACAGATACAACCAATACATCATTTCGAATCTGTAAAGGGTCTATTTTTATTTGTATACACTCATAATAACAATGAAACCCTGTGCTTTTATAATAAGAAGAAAACAGACAGGGTACGCACTCTGC